>JAKTYP010000125.1:0-33133 GCA_030561945.1 Metschnikowia krissii
TGAGAAAGAGAAAAAAAGAAAAAAAGAAAAAAAGAAAAAAAGAAAAAAAGAAAAAAAGAAGAAAAGAAGAAAAAAAAAAAGAATGTATTCGTTAAAAATTAAAAAAAAAAAAAAAAAACACCAACGGCGGAAGCGTAAATGCAAGGCACAAAATGGGTCAAATGGGGCGAGAGTGGAGAGGCTGAGAGGTTGCGGCGGAACTAGCAGGTTGATAGCTAGGGCCCGGGGCGCGGGACCAGTGAAGGTGGTGGCGGAGGTGTAGTTGTCTTTCTTCGGGAAGATAATGTGCGGCTTACGCCTGGGCCCGTGTTGGTTAGGTGCGGCGGCACTGCCGCGGGGCAGACCGGTGCAGGTGGGGAGCTAAGTCCTGCTCGCCTACTTTGGCTCGAGCCACCGCTCATGGGAAGATTGATTTTGGGTTTGGTGTACTTTTAATTTTCTTTTGATTTTCTTTTTTTTCGCGTGCGGGTGGGGGGGGGGGTTTGATTTTTTTTGGTGTTTGAGGATCCCGACACAAGCAACGAGAAGGGTTTCCGTACAGAGGCATGGGGCATTCTTTCAAGAACAGAGAAAATCGTGGCCTGGGGACCCCGGGGCCTTGTTTCCCCCGGGGTGCACATGTGACGCCGGCCCGGTCGGAAACATCGGTATTTATGAGTGCCGCACGTCCATGCGTCGTAGCGTGATTTGCTAGAAACATCACCGTGGGTCTGGGCCCGGCGCAGTTTGGTGGATTCTTCCCTTTTAAGGTTCCGGCAAGCTGCAAGAACGTCTTGGCCAGTTTGTTTCGATTCGTTTATCTCTTTCTAATCATATTTCTGGGTGGTTTTGTTTCCCTCTTCTATGCTTTTGGCTTGGCGGGTAGATAGATGAACCATAGCAAAAATGAGGCACGGCCGCGGGCTCATATGCTTATTGCTGGTTCTAACTCCCAACTGCTGAACTTGTCACGTGACCATCTGCCCTCTTCCACTATTCCGGATTCCTTGCCGCACGTTGGCATCCTCCGGGCCGGCGGCTCTTATCGACCATGCTTCTGTTTCTCACTGCCTGTCTCAACACGATCATGCTTGATTTGCCACACCCCGGAAAAACCTTCTCTATTGCGCTCGTGGCTCCAAACGCAACCCGCGGCCCCGGCGCCAGTCCCTCTCATAAATACAAACCGTATGCCCCACCTGCCCTATAATCCTTGGCCCATGTCCCCCTTCTTCTTATGGCTCTTCCCTCAACGCAGTCTGTGTTAGATCCGACAGACCCTGAAGAATATATAATCATAAAAATATCACAAAATTCATTCATTTGCCCATTGTCCCATGGGCGTGCGGGCGTGCGGGCGTGCGGCGCAAGTCTAAATATTGCGCTCTCGTTTGCAACCGCTGTACTCACGCACAGTGGCGGTCGGCGAGACGCTGATGCATGGTCCTTTCTGCTTCTGATAGACCGTGCTACTGGAAACAAGAGAGGGGGCGGTGGCAGACCGGTGCCGCCGCTTGCGCCCGCCCGGTGCATACTTAAACTTTGCTCGCGTAAAGTTGCTGGTTTGGCGGTCGCCTGCGCGCACCGCGTATCTGCAGACGATCGCGCATATTCCCAATGGACTATTTCCAACTCACACGGGATGGCATTCATGAACTTTATGGGCGTGCCGGCTGCATGTGCTATACAAAACTTATGGCGCATTGAGCAATGTCTTGGGTATTTTCGTAGACCGCCTATTCATGCCATATAGGCCGCTTGTGCCCCCCCCCCTCTTGCTAGATGCCGTCCGCTATAGGTTCCATGTCTACCTGCCGCTTCTTATTACTTACTCATACAACATGTCTTTCTCTGAGCTGACCCAACTGGCGGCGTGCCGGAATGGTTTTTCTCAAATCCTGCTTTCAGGAATGCTCTTGTTCATGCTCCATACATATATGGCCATTGCTCGCGGTGCATACAAAGGTGGTCGGGGTTACGTAATCTGCATTGGGCTATGCTGACTGGGACCTCCAACTACTATCATGTCCTTCCTCGCCGGGGTCTTGGCCTGTGCACCGGAAATGTCTGATGACCACGGTCGCATTTCCTGCGGTATTTTGGCAAACGCCTCTTTGAGACCCGTTGTATATGGCGGCGTTTACAACACAGTGTACTCCTTCGTCTCATTGCCCCGAGAACCGGGAAGGGGGTGGCAACAGCTTGCATTTCGTTTATGGGGCACACAACATCACTCTCAAAAATACGCCCTGCCAGTTTCACAAAACCGCCAGGTAGAAGCGACATGCCGCTTCCGATTTCTCGCGACGCAGGAATGTCGTACCACGTTTCCTTCGTGTCGATGTACGCATAGACTCCACCAGCAAAGTCATGTATATTGGACCCGCCAGACTCTCTCTGTATGCGCAGTGTATCGGAATGTGCCTTGCAACTGTTGACACTATACTGCGGCCATGATTAAGTATCGCCCCATTCCCTCGCTCATCAATTGTCCATTTCGAAAATTGTTGTCTACCCATGGACCACATCTTTTGATACTTTTTGTAAACACTTTTTGTTGTTACATTTCTCCTGCTATGCTTTCGGTTGCGGCCATACCATGGAGAGAACACTGTTTCCCGTCCGATCAACGTTAGTTAAGCTCCATAGGGCCACACTGAGTAGTGTAGTGGGAGACCATATGCGAAATTGTGGTGCTGCAATCTTTTTTTTATTTCGGAAAACAAGATAAGACATGTAGTTCACGTCTTCGTACAGCTGGCCAAGCTTTAGTTACCCTCCCTCCCCCCCCCCTTCTGATATTTTGAGCCACGCAATTTGCGCTTGATGTCTTACACCTGCCCAGTTCGACTATCAACTTGGGTATACATTAACAGCGGCATTATTGCATTGGATCTCTAGTACGGCTAATGGCTTTATAGAAATACAAACCTGCCCATGAGTACCCCACACGTGACTGGGAAGAAAAAGGGCAAAAGCCCTCGAGCTCCTCTTGATGAATACTACCCATCCAGCTAATTATGCATTCATAAGTCCTTTCATAAATTCATCTAGAGTAAGGCATAAAAGCACTCCCCTTCCATAATATTCTGTCGTGCCAAAGTATCATTCTGTTGCGGGAAAGCTTCTTAAAACAATACGGTTCAGCCCCTTGTCAAGTTCGTGTAAATTTGGGCAACACGATACTCGCGTACATTGTTTCGATTTACAGTAATGAACTCTGGTCTCAACATGACCAGAATAAATACACAAGGGCTTGGGGGTTCACTTGGTCTCTTGTGTACTTCTGAATTCCGCGGAGATTTCCAAAGCCAAGCTCAGCGTTCTATTAGAGTTGTGACCGGATGTGTCACGAGAAGTTTCAGCAAGTTCTGAGTTGATTGTCAGCTTCGGAATCAAAGCCGAGTCCTGCTCGCTGCGCACCGCTTCTTCGTCGTCGGCAAATTTGTCCTCTGCATGGACCCACTTTTTCATAAACTTAACAAGTATCTGCCCGGTGAACACTTGCTCGGCCTGGTATAGAACCAACGGTACAAGCAAAATGCCCAAACGAGGGTTATCTGCACCGTACTCCGCCGTCACCAATGATACGCCAAGAGCCGCAGTCTTGGCAGGGCCACATAACATCACTGACACGGTATCTTTACGTGAGTAGTAGAATGGGCGGAACATCTTGTGGCCCCACCGGTACATTTTGGTGGACTCTGTAGAGGGTTCTGTGGGAAAAAGCCATGGGATGAACGGGGGCCTCAGGTAAAAGTACACTAGCCCCGTGAAAAAAAGGTAGGTGCCGATGTTAAAGAACACCAAAAAGATGATAGACGCGTGTGACACAGACGTGAACGCGTCCTGTGCAAACGCCGTGGAGAACGACTGGTACATGATCAAAAGCAACATGACAGAGCCCACCTTGCCTAGCTTGAACGTGGTCATGCACCACTTCGTCTGCTTCGGAAACACGTTCTGCACGACTTGCCCGACGAAAAGCGGTACGAACACCGAGAGCCCAATCTGCTTCATCACGTTTGCGTAGAGTGTCTGCACACTGATGCCCGCCTCGTATGTCGGATTGCCGAATTCCCACGTACCGGAAAGATACATCTGGACCAATGCCGGTGTGATAAAAGCTCCAAGCAAGTTGCCGATGAGCACCTCGCAGACTGTGAGCACGTGGTTACCGTGCGCTGCCTTCGTCATCACTACATTCGATGACACAGTGGTTGGGCAGCAGTGTGTAACAATAAGCCCGACCAATACCCAATCGTCAATTGCGGCATCACCAGCCGCCTTGATACCCGATGCAAGGCCGTATATAATCGCGGATGTGATAAGAAACGACGAGCTCAAGACTGTGAGGTGCGCTCGCCAATGGGTTAAATTGGCCGCAAACTCTCGGCTATTAATAGAGAGCCCAGATATGAGAAATATGACCGCCACCGCACCATATCCAATGGAATACTCGGCTTTGATGGTGCCCCCCAGCTTGGCGAAGCTCGGCCATCGCCACGCCAATACGATGAACACCGCTAGGAAAATGAAAAACCATTGCGCAACAAGAAAGTCGAATATTTTGTGGCCGATCTTGTAAAGCTTGGTGTCCTTGAAAGCCGTGGCCATTCTCTTGCAGCTTTCAAAGGAACGTGGTTGTGAGTTTGTTTCAATAAATTTTCTGGTCTGCGCCCCTGCGTTGGTGGTGATATTTCTTTCTTTCTGTCTTTCTTTCCTTCTTTCTTTCCTTTCTTTCTGTTCTGTTTATTTTTATTTTTTATTTTGTTGTTATTTCTCTTTATCTGACCTCGAAATCAAATCTGGAGCTTAGTTCACCTGAATTTCTTCTTATGCTTATGTAGAGATGGCTGACAGGATTGGAGTCCGGGGCACGATATCAGCCTCGCACTTTTGATGCGCCATTGAGAAAGAAGTGGTCACGTGCGAGAGTCACTCGGGCACATGACTGTCGCCTTCCCGCCAATGGCGCATGATCTCATAAGAGTGCACATAAGATCGCTTGCCAGAGATCCGCGCATACAGAGTCGTGACGTCTCATAGGCCCAATGGCTGCCGGCCGAGTGTGACAACCAAAAGGTCAAATGAGCAGAACAAAATCCAGCATATATGCCACGTGCCTTATTCTTGGACAAAACAACGGCATGGGTACGGTTTGCAAAAATTCGCCGGACATGCAATGGCTGCCCGGGCCGGGATAGTGTGCTAAAGACCATCACATTGTATGCAGACACATGCACAGCATTTGCTTTCCGTATTGGGACGGAAGTAAACAATCCAAAAAAAAAAATCGATACCGGAAAGAGGCCAAGGACGGCCTCTGCGAGTGTACAGAGAAAAACAGAAACAGACAACTCACCCCGCTTCAAACCACACGAGTCTTGGGGTATAGTACGCCAGTCTTTCTACACTTTTTAGCCTCTTCACACCCCGCTCAATCCTCTTTTCCCCCCCCCCTCGTTCTCTCTCCCGATCAATCACATACTCAGCCTCCTCCGCACCCAGGCCCGCACCGAATTTATTTGTTCTCTATTTCATTCACTCCTTCCCACGCCCTATACCCCACCAACAACCAAAGCCATGGCGGTACCTGAGAAAGCGTTCGTCAACCTGTTTTGGGGACAGAAGGACGATGGTTTCCCCGCCATACAATTGCGGATCAAGGCGTCGCTCCGAACACTCCACGAGCTTCTCGACTTCTACAAAGATCGGATAACGATCGAAAAAGAGTATCACAAGCGGCTCAGCAAGCTTGCGGCTGGAACGACATTGGGCTCGACCGAGGTGGGCAGCCTCAAGCTCGCACTCGACAAGTTGCAGAGCGAGACAAACAACATGGTTGCGCAGAACCAGCAGTTCATCCGCAGCGTGCTGCTGCACAACTACGACAAGCTTCACCAGTTCTACCAAATGTACCACAAGAATGCCGTGAGAATTGAGAGCCATATGCTGAAGGTGCTCCAGCGTAAGCGTGACCACGCACAGCTTCTCCATGCAACCAAAGAACGCTTCCGAGCCGCGTGTAGCCAGCAAAAGTCGCTCGCGCTCCTCTGCCAGACGACGTGGGGCAAGGAACTCGAGAAAAATACCGCCAAGCTCCACAAGGCGCAGCTCGCTGTGCGTGCTGCCGACGCCTCGTACCACGAGGCCGTGCTGCGGTACGCAGACACGCACGAGGCGTGGGTCCGCGACTGGTCGCTGGCATTACTGAACATCTACCAAATGGAAATCGAGCGCATTCAGGTATGCAAGCTCAACTGCTTTGTCTTCTGTAACCACGTGGCATCGCTCTGCGTCGAGTGGGACCTGGCTGTGGACCATGCTCGGCTGGCGTTTGCGCGGGTCGGGGCGCCTGCGGACGTCGCCGACTTTGTCGATGCTTACGGCACTGGCTGTCGAATCCCCGTACCACCGGCGTACGTGGACTTTATCAACGGCTGCGCCGACGACGACGACGAGGCTTCCACCGCCTCGCCCAAGTTCACCGTGGCGGCATTCCGCGACCCAGATTACTCCCACATCCTCTCGCGGACCTTTTCCACGCACTCAACTGTCATCGGAAAAGGCGAAAAAGGCGCCGTGGCAGACATGCTGCCGTCTGAAGCTTTAGGCAAGAAGGACAAGCCGCTCCCAACACCCGCGGCGTTCCCGGAGATCTCTGGCTATGGACACGACCAGGGCCACCACCTTGGGATCCCCGCACAGGCAGTCGACAAACAGCCAGCACACAGCAGCTACACGTCAGCGTCCGAGGACGTCTTCGACACACAGCCGCACGCACACCATTCCAATACACTGTCGGACTACTCGCTGCCGACGGCGTACTCGGCGCACACCGGGCGAAGCTGGTCTTCACCACGCAAACGGCTGCCGCAGGACGTGCAAAAAGAAATTAACCGGCGCCTGCAAGACCTCTCGGAGGTCTTGACGCGAGCCCCGGAGTCCCGCGTGCTAGACCGGCAGCAGCGACAGAAGCAGCAGGAGCGCGAGAAGCATGAACGACGCAAAAGTGTGCCCATCTCCAAGGACTTTCTGATTGACTTTATTGCCAAGGCCTTGGAGGACCTTAACGCTGGCGGCGACGGCGATATGAATCGGTTCCGCAGGTCCGTGCGGCTCGAACGGGACGCTGCCGCCGCGGCCGTTACTGACCCCGCCGCGGCAGCGTTCATAGACGACTCGACCGAGGTGGCGCGGCGCCACGACTCCATCTCTTTCCGCCCAGTGGCAGCCACTTCCCATCCGTACATGCCGCCGACAAAGTCCCTGCCACGCACGGTGACCGACGAGGCGGCGTCCTTAGACACTGTCGTCAAACGGCCGCACCTGAGCCCGCATCATGCCAAGCGACGCTCGTTACTGCAGTCTCCAACAAAATCGTACATGAACTTGCTGGAGCTTGTGAATAAGGTGACCCCCGTCACGCGCAACACTTACGAGACCAAGGCCGTGGCCAAGTACAGCTACGCGGCGCGCGAGCAGGGTGAACTCAGCTTCAAGAAGGGCTGGCATATGTTCGTCATTCACAAGCAGGAGGACAATTGGTACGTCTGTGAGTTGGGCGAGAACTGCGGCAGCCAGCGTGGCGCCGTGGGCTTAGTGCCCTACAACTACGTTGTCGAGGGTGACCGTGTTTTTTGACGGACTCTGCAGACTAATTCGATTGGCATCAGTGAGGCTGGGGCGGTGTCGTGGGCAGATGCACCGCTGGTGGTTGGCAACTTTGCAGCCCGCAGTTTATCGCCAGCACGCAAGCTCGTACATCCTCTCGTGCTAGCAAGCGGAATGGGGGAATACCGCCCCATGCCCATTTGCCAGGTGTTGTGGCTGTTTGCTGAAAATACAATGTGTGGCCCGAGACCTTTGGGTAATGTCCTGTGCATACATATGCCCTGTAAATTAAATGTAAACTATAGCGTGACCGGATTGAATCCCGACATGACATGTCCGCCTGATATAGAAGCAGCCCCGCGGCTCGAGCAGCACTGAGTCGTACCAGCATCGGTGCGGGCAAAAAAGTTGATATAGATCTATCAATGAAAATTTCGTTATCTCTTTCCGGTGTTCTTTCTCCATGACGCAGCTTCGCCACCGGCGTAATGCCGCGAGCGGGCACGCTAATTGTGGCGCCGCGCAGGTGGCGACTAGGTGCGGCGCACTCGTACATTACGACGTGCGTTGAGTTGATTTCTCTCTTTTTCAACACCACTCCCCCCCCTCCCCCACTTCCATCAGTTGCACTACCAACTTATCTAATCCTCTATGTCATCCACCGACTTTGAACAGCAAAGCACCTCACCATATGACTTGATGAATATGCCCCCTCTAGTCATTGGAGGTGCGGTGTTTAACACCCAATACTCGGACGATCCACACAACATGCCCATTGCAGAAATCCTCGACGCGGCGTTTTCCAAGGGCATCGTGGCCATCGATACGTCTCCGTACTATGGCCAGTCCGAGCAGTTGATTGGTAACGCGTTGTGCCAGCTTCACTCACAGTGGCCCCGCGAAAAGTACTTTATCTGCACCAAGGCAGGTCGCGTCAAATTGGACATCTTCGACTACTCGCGTGATCTGGTACGCCAGTCCGTGCTTAGATCCTTACTGCGCCTAAACACCACCTACTTGGACTTGGTCTACATGCACGACATCGAGTTTGTACCCGCGCACAGCACCTTCGAAGCGTTGAAAGAGCTCGTGGCATTGAAGCGCGAAGGAATACTCCGTAACGTCGGGATCTCGGGCTACCCAGTAGAGTACTTGTTGAAAATAGCGTTGGCATGCAAGACCGAGCATGCCGCCGATATCGGACCGCTCGACGCGGTCCTCTCTTACTCGAACGGATGTCTTCAGAACACGCGTTTGTTCGAGGCAGCAGAACAGTTCTTGCACGATGCGGGCGTGCGTAAGATCTTCAATGGATCCATTCTCAGCATGTCACTTCTTCGCTCGGGGAAAACACATGCCTTCCACCCCGCGTCGCAAGAACTCAAGGATACATGTGACGGCATCGCTCAACGCCTTTTAGCACACGACGGTGTTGAGCTCGCGGACTTGGCCACGAGATACGCGATCCAAAAAACCTTATTTGGCTCTGAGACTGACTCCAGCGGGAATTTGGTGTGGAATAAAAGGTTTTCTGTGGTTTTAGGTGTCTCCAGCGTGAAGGAATTGGTGGCCGCCATCAAGGCATACGAGGCCGCGCAGGAAAACACCACAGACAAATGTGCTTTGTACGACAAAGTGCAACAGGAGTTGGGCTCCGTGCACTTCAACGAGACCTGGTCCAGCGGAATCACTCATTGAGTCTTTTCGTCCAAATCACGTAGTAAGTGGCCACGGTCGATGTGGACTCAACCAAGGCGGTGCTATGGAATGCTGGAATAAGCTTTTCCTAGCCTCGGAACATAAGACTGGTACCAGTGCCATGTTCTGGTCACACATATGTACTAAGTCAGATATCGCAAGAAACTTTCATGCGCATGCTTTGACTAATTACGACGTTCTTTTGTGTTTATGCGTGCCAATTTTTGATCCCTGCTTCTGCCTTGCCGCTCTTCATGACGACGTGTAAGGAATGGATATAGACTAGGGTGTATACAACGACTGTGCAAGAGTCACAAGTGTTGTAAGTTATCGACAGCAAATGATACATACTTATAACGAATAATTTAGAATAGAGCTTTCGGTCGAGGATTTCAACAGGATTCCTTATAATGAAGCCTGATATTAAGTTTTGGTGGATCATTTGGGGCACTATTGTGGAGAACTGAATTTAATTGTGGTGCCTTGACCAGACCACGACTATAATACATAAAACTAAAGAAGAAAGCATTAACAACTAGAAAGGTGAAGTCACTATTCTAAAGTCTCGCATCCAAAAACTTCAAAGCACATTCGTACAAAACGGTAGGTCGGCGCGTATCGTAGCAAGCCTTGTAATATTATTCAGTCAAAGCACTGGCCGCTACGCACCTGCGCTGACATTAGAGAACATACCCATAACGCAATATTCTAGCATATCAAGTACTTTGAAATTGATATGCGTGCTGGTGTCTGCATGAAATACATAAGCCAATCAAAGTGGAAGGTTCGGCATTGTCTATATTATTGTTCTAGAATCGATGAACATATGACATATCTACGCCAAGTTAAGCTTACACGACTTCAACCAAATAAATCAAAGATATAATATATTCAGCCCAGAAAAAAGCCATTTGAGCATCTGGAAACCAAGAATTCCACAATGCAAAGAAGCCATGTATCTTCCTAAAATCATTTACCGATTGTAGAAATAGGGCCGTGGACATATAATGTCACGTGCCCGCTCCCCTCGCCTTTCCTCGCTATGGCGTGCGTCACCATTTCCAAAGTATACAGTCCCGCCACTCAGGCTTCATAGACGCGTATGGTTTGCGGTGCTCAATCTATTAAGCCCATTGCTTTTTATAAACATGGCCTATAAAAATGGAGCGTCCAAACGTACTGCGCCCGAAAGCCTGAAATCAGATGCAACGATTGAGCTTGATGCCAAAAAACGCGTGACAATCTCGAAGTTCAACGGCATGACTTTGGTGGATATTCGTGAGTTCTACGTGGATAAAACTTCCAACGAGAAGAAACCAGGGAAAAAGGGAATTGCTCTCTCTGAGGATGCGTGGCGTGCGTTGCTTGCCAATAAAGATATCATCAACAACGCGTTAGAAGAGTTGCGTGAGGGGACGAATAAAAAACCAAAGACTACCGAGTCGCCAGAACATGGCGGGGATCTAGAGAAACAAAGTGAAGACAAAGTTGCAGGCGGAGCTGAGCCGGACGAGCAGAAGGATTCATAGCCAATCTAGGAGTGCAAAATAAATGGGTGCTCAAAAAGTCGGGAAAGGCTCTGGAAAGGCCCTGGCAAGTTGTACCTATGTAATATGGACGCACGTGCCAGGGGCACCGCATAACCCGGAATCTTTTCGGACTCGTGATTCATTACTCCCAGAATCATTGAGACAATGAAGCCATACGTGGCATTGTCACCAGGAGCGGTCTAGCACGCACGTCTCTTTGTTTTTTGTTCTTTCTTTTTTTTTTCTTATTCCTTTCTCTTGTGCAAACGTCTCAAGGAACTAAACGCATACACGCGGTCCCTGGATACCTCCAAACCAGAGATATCATGGATGGTGCGTGGAGACCTTGATGCGAGGTATCATGATATAATATAGAAATTATGCCTGAGTACCTTCTCGTAGATTACATGAGCAGAGACCTTATAGGAGGTGTCGTGATCATTGGTTACCCTCGCTCGCTGGCTCCTTTTCATGAAATGGAATTGTGTGGGTGAAAGGAGGAGAAAGGGCTGCCTCGGGTCCCTATGGTTGCCACATACGAGTGCTTCAAAAAAACACTCGTCGGCCACTCAAACGAGGTGCGACCGCCAATGGGTAACTCTACTGTGCGGCAGTTGAAATGAGATGCGTCTAGCCGAGCGCTTGCCGAGAACACGCCAAGCCAGCGGATACGCGGGATTTACCGCGCGGCTGCTGTAACGACGGCCGAAGGACGTGCACATGTTTCACGTCTCTCGCATCTCCTGCCTTCGCTCCCTTCCATACCCCTCTACGTGATCAAACGTCTCAGAGAGTCCCACTTCCGCGAGTACGTCGCAGCTGTGCCAAGCCACAAGTCCCACTGCACAGACTCGTAAACCTGCTTCCCAATAGCCAAAATCCAAACAAGCGTCAGAAGCGCTGGCATCTTAAGTGCACGCCTTCTTCTCTCCTCCTCATTATTTTACGTTACTACCAATGGGTTACGGAGGTTCCCGCGCTACACGTGACGTCACTGTGCTGTACACAAATAGCAGTGAGCGTTGCGGGAGCAAGCTATTCATTTCTTCCAGAATCTTACTCCTTAAAGAGACTAGACACACACTCCTGCCAGCGGCTATCTTCAAACAAGCCCGCCATAACCACCACCTTGCGGCACGGTCTCTACTAAGCAACAATACGGTTCAGTTTCCTTAAACAGAATACAAGTGGCTGGAGCAAAAGACATTGGTCAGAAAAAAAAGGACAACGACAAAAAAAAAATTAAAAATAAGTTAAAAGAGAAAAAGAACAAGGACGGTAACTGGACAGCCTCTCTCGTTGTCACGCACACAGCAACGCCCACGTAGCCCTACTCTAGGCGGCGACAAAAACTCTGTCTACCGCCCCTCTGTTTTTTATCTTCACTGCACCCCGCTTTCACTCTTCGAGTGATTATAGTGCCGTCAGCCGGCCAATTTTTTTGGAGAACGAGCCATGGCCAAAAAATCACGTTCGCGTGTCAGAAGACGCGACAAAGGCGACGCCCTACACCACGACACAGACCCACGGGCGCACGAGCCGCGGGGCCACGGATCCCACGCCCATGAAGACCATGCACACAGCCCCTTGGCGCACGAAACCCGACACCGCCCGGTCGGGCACCGCTCGAATCAAGCACACGAACACGACGCGTCCACCCACGTGAACCGGGTGCATGCGTCCGTAAACCACGGGCGTATTGGCACACCTGGATCGCCTGGATCACCTAGCATGAGCCCTCACAGTGCTGCTGGTCACCGTGCTGCTGCCGCCGGTAACGACAGCGAGCACCACCAAGCGCGGCGGGGCCCGCGCTCTAGCGGCACCGTGCCATTGACGGACCGCAATCTCCAAACATTGCTTGAGCAAAGCGACCCTGCATTCCGCCAGCGTGGGTCGGCGGTGGCTCTCGATATGAATGCGTATGCACGCGGGGCGGACGGCGCGAGCGTGTATAGCCACTGCTCGTCGCGTGAACTGCTGCTCGAGTTTGGGCAGCTGAACCCACTGCTGGACCACCTGAGCGACCTGACAAGTTTGGATGACGTGTGCTTTCCCGACTACTACGAGGGCCTTGGTGAAGACGGTACCCGTGAGAGCATGGCGTGGCCAGACCTCTCGGTTCTCGAGCAGTACATTGTGGAGGAGCAAGAAGACTTGAAGGAATCCATGGCCGGCGTGCCTGCTGGCGTTAACTTCCAGTACCCGGTGGCGCGCCAAGCGCCGTCGATCGGTAGTCTCTCACGGGACGCCGCCCCCGTGCCTGCTGTGCCATGGCTGCAGGCGTACGGCGAGTCAGGCGCAGACACAGTGCTGCCCACTACCGAGGAGTCGCCTTTGCTTAATAGTGTGCAAGTGGACGAAACGACGCTGGTGCGCCTGGCGCATCTGTCAATGCGCGTGCGGCCTAAGGCCATCCAGCCGTGGGAGAAGTCCCGCGACCGTATACCCACCATCCTCAACAAAAAAAACTCCTCCGAGGCCGCGTGCCGATTCACGTATTTCCGTGAAGATATCGAGGGCACGCTCCATGCACCCACACTTTCGGGGCTTGTTGCCAGCGAGGAGCCTCACGTTCCGGGCGAACAGATCCTTGCCAAGTTGCACTCATTATTTTCACCCCAGGGTGTTTCCGCGATCACGGCCACTAGTATAGGCATGGGCATGGGCCCAGGGTTCGACGGAGAGTCGGCTCACGGGGCCCAGGGCGCCGGGATGGTGGCCTCGCATTCCAGAGACGCGTCTCTGCGGCTCGACTCGCCCATGCCGCTGGTGTCAGAGCACCCTGGATCCACAGCGGGACCCTCCGCTACAGTGGTCGACAAGCAGCACATAGCGCCGTTCTGGCTCGACGTCACTAATCCACTGGAGGAGGAAATGAAGGTGCTCGCCAAGACCTTCGGGCTTCATCCTTTGACCACCGAAGACATTTTCCTTGGCGAAACTCGCGAAAAGGTCGAGTTATTCCGCCTGTACTACTTCATCTGTTTCACGTCGTTCGATATTGTTTACGAACGCCGCAAGCAGCGTGCTATGGAGCATGAGAAAAAGCTCACAAAATTGATGGAGTACGATCTGGATAGCAGCAGCGCCGCTCAGCGTAAATCCGGGCTCTTGAAGCGCGCCTTGCGCATCTTTGGCGACGACTCGCGCTCCACTAAACCGTCTTCCAAAGTCTCGATGAGCCAGTCCACGGTTTCGCGTAACAACCGCATCCGTAGTGGTGAATTGTGCCCCTTGAACATGTACATGATTATTTTTGAAACAGGCGTCTTGACTTTCCACTTCAACGCCACGCCACATCCCATCAACGTGCGGCGACGTGCGCGCATGCTCAAAGACCACTTGACGGTTTCCACTGACTGGATCTGCTACGCATTGATTGATGATATCACTGATTCGTTCGCCCCAATGATTGATAGTATCGAGCAGGAAGTGTACAACATAGAGGACGAAATCATGCGTATGCACTCGGGAGACTCGTCTGACTCCGAGCTGGACAACGAGGATTCTGCCTCTGAGCACAGTGTCCCTGCATCCCGCACAAAAAATAACGGCAATGACGTGTTCTACCGCAGACAGCGGTCCAAGTCTGTCGTGGACGCGCCCCAGGCCCTGCAATTCTTACGCAGCAGAGGCAAGCGGGGATCAGGTGCAGAGTACTTGTCTATTGGGTCTGCAAAATCTACGGGGACATCATCGTCTACTTCAAGCTCCAAGTCCACGCTGTCGAAAATTGTCGCGTGGAAACGCAAGGGAGATATGTTGAGACGGATTGGCGAATGTAGGAAACGCGTTATGTCGGTAATGCGTCTTTTGGGAACCAAGGCTGACGTGATTCGAGGGTTCAGCAAACGCTTTAACGAAAACGAAACGATCTCAAGTCCATCAAGCTCGCGGGATTCAAAGAGTAACCGTTTGGCTCTGAAGCAAGAAATTCTCATGTACCTTGGTGACATCCAAGACCACATTGTCACCATGGTGCAATCATTGAATCACTACGAAAAGCTCTTGGCACGGAGCCACTCAAATTACTTAGCACAGCTCAATATCGACATGACAAAGGTTAATAACGACACAAATGACATTTTGGGCAAAGTCACGATCCTTGGCACGATCTTGTTACCCATCAACGTGGTAACTGGGTTGTGGGGTATGAACTGCATTGTACCGGGCCAAGAACATGAGGGTTTGACGTGGTTCAATAGTATTGTGTTTGCCATTTCCGTGTTCAGTATTGTTTCCTATATATACGCAAGAAAGGTCACTGGGTTGTGAGGTGACAGTGCTTGCACTTACATTATCTATGAACACGTGTTTATTTTTTGTTTTCTCCCTCCCTTCTCCCCCCCCCTTTCCCTCTTCTTTGGCGTATTCTTTTTTTATATTTCGCATGGAGTCTGCCTCCCGTGTCCAGTTGCATGCGTAGCCTTCTCGAAATGCATCATCCGCAGGACGCAGATACACTGCATCGAGCAAACGTGTATTCACACGCATGCAGTTTCAGGGCTATTACGTTCAGTGCAGCGAAAGATGTACAGGCACAGCAGGTACAATTCGGTAAGCACACGTCTTGGTCTTGGTGCGCCTCACGTGTTCCCCTGCCTCTGAGATCAAACACCACAAGCATAAAACAAGCAGGCTCAGATTGCTGACTGACACTACAAACCTTCTACACATTCTCAAGATGTCGATTCAAATGACAATTGTGTTTGGCATTCTCGTGGGGCAAATGGCTGTGGTTGCTTTTTTGCTCGTGCCTTTGCCACACGTGGTCCGAACTAAAATCATACATGGATGGGCAGCGTTGCGTCGGAACGCCAACTACAAAGTCGGCCAGATTTTTGCGGCAGGTTTGATGGCACTCCAGTTTGCTGACTGTGTTCAGAAGTTGCAAAAGTATCTGAGAAGAGAAAACCCAGAGGTTGCTCCTGGCCCTCATATGGGAGTCGGGCTTCCGCCTGAGCAACTCGCCTCTAAATTTTATGCCCAACGCAACTTATACTTAAGCGGCGCAGTTCTATACTTGGGTCTTTGTATCCACACTGTTCTTCTGATTTTGGGCAAGTTGGTGGCCAAAGAAACTCTCTACCGGGAAACACTAAGCGGAGAAGGCAACAAGGATATCTCCAAGGAAAAAGCCTTGTTGAAGGACGAGATCCGAAAATGTGAAACAGAAATCGCCGTCATGAAAAAGCAGATTGAAGGAGCACAAAAGGCATACAACGATTTGACGGATTCGATTGGGCACTCAAAGGATGACTAGGCATGGGGGATGCATTGCAGATAGGCCGCTAAAATCCTTGTGTCACTAATGATCCATGCCCGTCTGTCCATAGTAAAGGAGTCAGTAAACTCAATAAAATCGCGCTTGACGATGAAAATTGGCGCACAACATTGGGTGGCGTCTTCCACTGTCTAGTGTGTTTCTTTTGTTTGGTTTCGCTTCATTTTATTTTATTGCGTTGCGTTGCGTGTGAATCCATTTTACGTCGCTAAGGGTCTCCTAGAATTTTTCACTCTTGCCAAAAAGTGGCCCTAAAAATTATATATACACATGCACTAAGATTACATTATTCTTCAGTGATTATTAGCCACTCTGTATAAAGCCGGCATTCTCCCTTCAAGTTGCGCCAGGGGGCAAAGCATAACTGACATCTCAGGCACGCGCATGTATCATGTAAGATGTAGGATGTAAGACGTGCGGGTCCTTAATATTGTGCATTTCGCGGTTCAATCCACCCTCTTTTCATTCCAGCACGCAGATCTACGGCGGTGTTGCGCATGCCTTCCACGCCTATAATGCATGTATACCATTCAAGCAGTGGCTATGGGACTATTCCTTGTCTTGGGGGCACAGACAAATTAAAAAGACATTATCAAATAAATTATACAATTACACTACTTATACAATCATGCTCACTTTTTCTCAGACTTCTTTTCCTCCTTGAGAGCGGGCGAGGCCTTTTGAGTATGACCTTGCATCTGCTGCGGCTGGCTCTGGACATGGGGCTGTCCACCACTGCCTTGTGGGTGCTGTTGCAGGTATGCGCCATAGGACGAGTAGACTGGGGCCTGAGCGTATGAAGAGTAGTTGGCCCCCGTGGAACCACTTCCTGCACCCGCGCCACCCTGGTTATACGCGTAATATTGGTTGTAGTATGGTTGCTGGGTGTATCCGTAGAGCTGCTGTTGGGCAGCCATTTGCTGTTGCTGGGAAACACTGCCAGAGCTGGCTGCCTCGGCCATGGTACCCATGGAGCCTGAAGCTGACTGGAGGTACTGCGACGGGTATTGCTGATAGTAGCTGGCATTCATGTTCATTGCATTCGAGGCTGAGGCCCCGGGATATCCCGATACAGACCCAGTGGGGACCTTCGATGCGGCCGCGGCAGCGGCCGAGGTGGAAGGAACCACGGGTGTAGCCGATGCCGCAGAGGCCAGGGCCACGGGGGTCACGCCTGTCTGGATAACTTTTTTAATGTCGCGCACAAACAATGGGTATAACAAATCGACAATGCGCTCACGCTGTGCCATTGCGAGCGCGCGATCGAACGGAATCCACACGCCCTTTAAGTGCATAGACCCGATCTTGACTACATGGCGGATTTTCTCCAGCTTCAAGATCCCATCACGGCGGCCGCGTGTCATTTGAGCAACATTCAAAAGTTTTGTGCCATTAATCATGTTGTTGTCCGCGCGGCGCACCACGCTAACGTTGTTCGCATCGACCTGGTAGCACAAGGTCTTCTCATCCTCCCACATAGTGGTGGTGACGCGAGGTCGAATTCCGGCGGGCTGGTACTGGCCAACGGTTGAGTTGAGCGGCAACGATAAGCCGTCACCAGTAGTGCTTTTTGCGGACACGGTGGTAGACGGTGTGGGGCCTGTCGATGAAGATGATCTGGCTGCGCCCGTTTGGGACGTGGCGCCGTTGCTCAGCGACAGTGCCGGGGCAGACGCCACAGATGCTGCCAGAGGCTGCGTGGGGTGCGCGTAGAGCTGTGCCAGAGACAAGGTCGCGCTTGCAGCTGCCAGAGCATTAACTCCCGAAGTCTGGGGTGCCTGTGAGCTCTGCTGGTACATGGCATATTGGCCGTATGGGCCCAGCGTTGCCTGGCCGCCAGCAGCGTAACCCGAGTAGTGAGCACTGTAGTCAGCAGTCAGCGGCTGCGACAGCTGAGGCACCAGCCCACTCAGTGAGTGGTGTTGCTGCTGTTGCTGCTGTTGCTGTTGCTGCTGTTGCTGTTGCTGTTGGTACTGCGAGTACTGAGTCTGCTGGGCGGCGGTAGCCAGTTGGGAAACCTGCTGAGCCTGCTGAGACTGCTGAGCCAGAGGCTGTTGCTGCTGCGGCTGTTGCTGCTGCTGATTGACCATATAATATTGGCTGTAAGGCTGCTGCGCATACTGCGCCAGCTGAGCCTGCAACTGCTGCTGGGTCAACGGCTGCAGACCTTGGTTCAGCGACTGAGGCTGCCCCAGACCCGATTGGGGCTGACTGCCGCTCATGTATTGGTGGTACGGATAGTGCTCCAGCCCGTAGTACGAGTTAGGAATCTGCGAGTACTGCTGTGTAGACATTTCTGCAATAGTAGCAGGGCGCGCGCAAGGGACAGAAAAAAGGCGTGCAAGAAAAAAAGCAGCAAACCGGAAAAAGCGGAGGACAGGCGGAAAAAAGGCGAGTCCTAGATGGCAGTGAGAAAGCTCAAACACACTTTGTTTAAGTACTAACGAGGCGCTAACGTGTGCTTCCGGTGGTTGGTATTCGCACGATTGGCCGGTGCGTTGTTGCGTTTTGCGGGCGTCTAGGACCGACGTTTATCTAGCAAACGAAACACAGACAAATCAACAACAGGCCAGCGATACAATCGAGGGCTATTCTGTCAAAAGAATGGGTGAGGAATGAGTGCTTCCCTTAGAAGTGCTGCAAGTTTGCACTGGAAGGTGGAGTTTGTTTGGGGCGCGTGGCAAAAGCACGGAAAACAAACAAACACTGAGTTTAGCCGCGGGCTCCTTTGACAAACAGCAAGCGATTGAAAAAATAGATGTGTGAAGGGAAGAATATGGGACGGTGCAGGTAGAGTAGCGTGCGGACCGAAAACTCGAAGAGTGGTGTTTCTTGGGGTTGTGGCGGGGACAAGTGATAAGAAAGAGGTATATAGAATGAGCGGGCAGGTACAAACTGGAAAAAGCGGATCTCATGTAGCGCAGTGCACGTTGGCAGATGCACATGATGTGCACGCACGAGCAATGCGCACAAGCCAAGAATGTGCAGGTCCTGCAGTGTGTCCGTCGTAACTTTTGCGGTCTGCAATTGGCCAGCCGGCATAGTGCTTCGCGAAGAGATCTCGACGAGGTTGTGTTTTCAACCAACTACTGGTCATGTAGCCCCACTTTGACTCCGACCCCTATTCCGGGTCCGGGTAAAGAAAAATGGGGGTATTCCAAATGAAGTTCTGGGGATGGGGGGACGCACGCACTGCCCTTTTGTCACACATGACTACTTATCTAAACACTTACGCTCTGTGCCACGACGCCCAACATCTTCTGCCAGCATAAACAGCGGTATTTTTTATGAGTAAGCACACGTTTTGGGTACCGCGCCTGCACCTGATAAGAAGCAATGTGGTGCAATGCATTGCGCCATCTCTGATGTCGGGGTTCAAAGAAGCCGGTTCTTTAAAGTTTCTTAGATGTATTGGGGCTCTTTCTCTTTTCTATAGGTTATAGTATCTTCTGTCTCTATTGCATAATGAAGGGGGAACTTGGTATTATTTTTGTTTTTTGTTCTTTGTTTTTTGTTTTGCCTGTTGGGTCCCCGCAACCAAGGCCACAAAAACAAACACCGTGGCACTACCCTCCACAGGTTCCCCATGCATACATCCCGGAAAGTAACCTAAAAAAGTTGGGACTTGTTGGTAATTGTGTCCTGCACAAACGTGTATATGAACGTCTCATGAAATTCTTGGTGTTTTGTGGGCCTACATTAACCGTGGTAAGGGGCAGGAGCGCTTCTGGACCCTCGGGACGACCCTCCTTTATTTTCGGGCTCAAAAAAAAACGCGTTCCTGGAAACGAAGTATCCGGAACCCCGTATACTAAGATGCGCCTTTGCGTGGAAATCTGCAATCTCGTATCACGTCGTTATGCTGGTTCACGGACGTACCCAGATGTATGCCGATGCACGGTCAAGCAGGCTTGCAAATGACACAGCGTGTCTTTGCTGAGCCCACACATGCGTCTCACTGTCGATTACGGCGCGCTTAGCACGTACACCGCTTGAGCACGATCAACAGTGCATGCATTTCATGCTTCTCGTCTTGATACTCACTTCTTCTCCGGAGTCCCTGGCCGTCACAATTCGTAGGAAACTCTTCATTGCCCCGGAATGGGTATTTTTTTTCTCTCTCACCTTCTCTGTCTTTTTTTTTCATTTTCTTGCTTCTACTTAACGCCTTCCGGAGGTCATACATGCACCCGCTTCCCGTCAAATCACACAGGCACGCTAGACTCAAGGCGCGCCGCATCAAGCATAGCCTCCTTATCTGCAAACGGCTGACTGTCGATTTTCCCTCTCCCAGCCAGACATACAACACTGATGTTGTCCATTGGCATAAGATACAAAAACAAAATAGACCATCACCATAAACTCACGTTAAAGATCTACCACAAACTCCAAAGTTATAATATATATTATTATCTCTACTTCAATTGTAATTATAATATAATTATAAAACATAAAACATAAAATAAATAAATAAAGAACTTGTCATTCAAGCAAGAGATAAAAACAAACGTTCCACGCAGGCGCACCGCCGAGGGGGCGCAGTGGGTGGGGGTTTCAAGACACCTCACTTTTGCCGCGGCGTGCAAAGTACGCATGGCGCCCGGCCTTCGCTTGCGCCCCACCGGCGCCATGCCTGTGTTGACACACCTGCGTCATATTATGTGCCAGGCACGTGTATTTTTTTTCCAGCTTATTCGAGGTGCCAAACACGCTCTCTCAAGGTGGCGGGGCCCAAAGATCCAAATCAGGCACCAAGGTCTGTCTTCCCAACGGCCCCGCCCGTGTCGAAAATGCAAGTCGCACGCACCTCTATAACCGCCTTCCCTCCGCGCCCTTCCCTCCGCGCCCTTCCTCACCGTACTCAGCAGGACCCCAAGCACGTGATGCTAGTTATCGTCAACGTGGCCCCGGTACATGCTCTTGATGATGTGGCCGTTCTTGATGGTCGCCTGCACGATTCCTTGGACGTTCTCTGGAAAAACTCGGCCGTACCATGTAACCGGCATGCGGCTTGCGTCCGCCGGGAAATAGATCACGTTGCCCGCATACGCATGGCCGCCGATATGTGAGATGAGCCCGACGTCGACGCGGCCCGCCAAGTCCTCGCGCTGGAGCACGGCCAAAAACTCCTTCTGCAAGAGCGGTGCCAACACGCCGCAGCGCACGTCGCGCCTGGCATGGCCGCATATAAGTACCAAGTCCTTTGCCGGCGCTGACTCGCGGAAAAGCCCCGGATGCGGCGTGCGGGCCCGCGTCATCGTTGGCGTCGTGGCAAACGGATTGTACACGGCCTGCGGCGCACCGGCCGGAAGAAGATAGTGTTCTATGAACTGCCGTACGTGGTCCCGCGAGAACTCTACCTCGACGTTGTCAGGGTACACTCTCACGAGGTGGGGGCCGTGCGCAGCCGCCGCTTGGCCTGCAATCAGCGCATTCGATAGCGTGACGGGGTGTGTTTGGCTGATCATTCCGCGTTTCAACGCCTCGAAGTCCAGTGCCAACGAGCTAGGCACGAGATGGATGTTCGGCGCCATGTCGGCAAAATCCACCACACCATGCAGCAACACAAGCACGTGTTTCCAGGGAATGGCGCTGGTGCCGTTCAACCCGTGCTCAAAGTTGATAGGCTTATCCTGCGGAAGCGCTGGAACCTGACAGTGTGTGCACCCAGTATCATATGTTGGTCGGGGACATGTTGCCACGAACTTGGTGGCGTATGTTCTCTGGCTGGAGGCGCCGATCCGGCGCACGAGTCCCATCATGTTTGCTAGATGGTTTGGAGTTGCAGGGATTTTTAGTTATATCGTAAACGTCTCCTTATATATGCATGAGCTCAGCTGATGATTGCATGCATATATCTATATATATATATGTGTGTGTGTGTGTGTGTGTGTGTGTGTTAGAAAGGCGCGGCTTGGAATCTCTTACCTTTACGAGTTTTGGCGACGCGAAAAGCACATCCCGGCGTTCACGCTTAATGCAGCCACGCTGCGGCGAGATTTCGCCGCGATCTTCTCGGTAAGGCCAGTTAGGGACAGGGCCAAACCGCGTGAGTATTGTACTGCAGGTAGTTCCGCAGCTGCCGTCGCACCCGACATCTTGCCATTCGTGCCGAGGGTTAATCATACTCGTGCTGGTGAGCAGCGTGTCTATTGTCAAAGTAGTTTTCATACTTCAAATGGTGCTTTACCCGATGACCAGAGTTAGGGTAACAGAAGCAGTTAGCAAAAATTATGCATTTGGCTCGGGCAGGATTCGCTATATTTTTTGTTTTTAATTTTAGATTACTAACAAATTATTCAACCCATCATGAGTGCGCGTATATTATTCATCTTTTCTCGTTATCTGTAAGGAATTATGTAAACATTGCTTTCAAAAATTATAGTAATAATACCGTTTCTAAAGTTTTTGGTACATTCAAAATGAACACAAGAAGTACACAAAGAGTCTTTATTTGGGAACTACGAAAATCTTAGGATGTGGCGAAAGCACCAGGCGCATGTACGAGATGATCATCCTTTAGCCTTAGGATGTACTGTGAATCTAAGGGACCAAAAGTGACAACCATTACGCCACTTTTTCCCATTGCAGCAGCAGCAGCAGTAGTAGCTGTTGCCACTGCTACTTCCGGAAAAGGACGCATACTTATGGATATGTGGGCCACTGCCTTACAAAACTTGTTCCAGAATTAAGTCATGGCTTACACAATATTCCACTTATACGCAACCGGCATCAACACGTGTCAGTCCGAGTTCTGCGGGCCTGTCTGAAATAAAATTGGATGGTTGCGTTGCCATGTATGCGCTAGGCCCATGTCTAGAGACCATACATGTTCGTTCATTTTAAGGCTACAGAGTCATCTTTATGTGTTTGCGTCATAGATATGCATTATAGATACTTCAATCTCACTAATGGGTACCAGGCTTCCAACAATATCTTTGTGATTTTGATAGGATGTGTCTATGTTTAGAATGTCTTTGCAAAATACTACCATGTGCAAGAAAACTTTTATTAGCCGGATTCACGAAAACGAATTTATGGCACCCGGACAAAAAGTCCAAACACCATATTTAGAGCTCAAAAGACACGTGAAAGGCATATTGAGTAAATATCTACCGATGAATTTATGAAACGAGTCGAAAAATACTGTGATATCCCCAGGAATATTAAAATCAAAAGCAGGAAAACGACGGATCCGTGAAGACCCAACAAAAAAATTACTTGGTGCAGTTGACACCGTTCATCATTTAGGTCAGAGTCTATTTCTGCTATTCATGTGCGCATATATTTGTAGCAGAAATGGGAACGTGTTGGTCGAAAGATACAACAATGAAGTGCCATTTGGGAGCATAGCGCAAGCACCAATAATAGGCTAGAGCCCTAACTGCGAATTTTTCTTTTCCGAGACAAACCAGTCGTAAAGTACAAGAAAGAAGGGGACACGACGTGAGGACTGATCCAGCAGACATTCCCACGAGCAAGCACCAAGATGAAAAGACGAGCCACAAACAAGTTCCCAGAACCGAAAAACAATAGGGGAACACCGATCTAGCTAGCCCACGTCAGACCACAGGATCGTTGGTGTCTTTAGTGCCTTCAGCACCATGCAACTCAAAGTCACTTTTAAGTGTCCATCCTTTTGTATTTCGATCCCAGGAGGCGGCTTCGCGAAGCAATGAGCGCACTACGATCATCTCCGAGTCGCTGCTGGTATCTACCTCTTTAGGTAACGCCCGGAGAATCGCATCAGACCGGCTGAAGCGGCGTGGTTGGCATGTGAGAAACCTCACAATATGCTGGAGGAGGGCCTGTTTGTCCCATTTCTCGCCACGCTTCCGGGCGACCTTCTTAGCAAAGGGCGAAGGTTCTGGAGGTTTTCCCTGGCGGAAGCCTCGTAGTATCGAGGCCGACGATAAAGGGTCATCCGCCTGCGGCTTCGCAGAGGGCGGCAAAATCAGCAGCAGCAGCAGCAATGCAGTCTTTTTCGGCGCACCAAAGCGGCCCGCGGTGCCGAATTTACCAGTCCACGTGGGCGTACCTATGGCCTTGCGGCGAGCTGCCATACGTGACTGCTTCAACGCCTCTGCCGCCTGCTTGGCCACGCGACATGCCTCTTTCTCCACGAGATCCATCTCGGGACGCGACGCGTTAACGACCTCGTCGTGCTGTAGCGTGCTGTGCACGATTCCTGACGACCCAAATAGTCCCTCCATGACGCGCGCGTCGTCGATGTTTCCGGTGTCGGGATTATCGGTTTTTTTGTCGCTGGTGTTTATCCCGCTGGTCTTGTCTTCCAAACCACCGGCGAAGTGGTCGAGCTTTGAGACGCCCATGATGCTGGCAACACGCAGGAAGTCATCATCGTTGGCATGGGTCTTCTTCAGCAAGCGCGTGCGCTTGCGGGCTGTGCTGCCGCCGTAAGTTTGCTCGGAGCCGTCGAACATCTCGCCAGTTTCGGTGCCGCGTTCGTTTGGGTCACCAAGACTAAAGAGGTCGTGGAGATCATTGAGCTTGAAGAAGCGGCGCTGCTTAGGGTCCTTGAGGATCTTGTTGGTGAGGAATGTCTTGAAGATCTGGCGGTGGTAGATTTTTTCCTCGATGGTACCTGCGGTCATGAGCCGGTAGATGGTGATGTCCTTTTTCTGGCCCAAGCGCCAGGCACGCTCACGAGCCTGAAGGTCTGTGGACGGGTTCCAGTCAGGATCGTAGATGACCACGCGGTCTGCGCCAGTGAGATTCACGCCCAAGCCGCCAACGCGGGTGGTGAGGAGAAACACGTGGTAGTTCGTGTTTCCATTGAACAAGTCGACCAATAGCTGCCGCTTGGCAATGGGCGTGGCGCCGTCCATGCGGAGGTACTGGAACAAACCAGGTCCGTCGTTAGGCGCGAGCTGGGGCAAGCTGGCGACAAAAGCCTCTAAGATATCGAGCATTTGCTTTGTCTGGCAAAAGAGGAGGGTACGGTGGCCTTGGCTCTGCCACAACTGGAGCAAAGACTTGAGCACGACCATCTTTCCGGAGCGAGCCATAGCGCCGTAGCGGAAGCGGGGTTTTTTCTGGAGCACGTCGCGGTCGACAAGGTCCGGGTGGTTACAGATCTTGCGGAGCCAGTCGACGCCCATCAAGACGTTTCTGCGGCCGTTGAAGATGGCGCCGATGTCTTCGCTGGCGAGGAACCGCTCGTACAAGTCGTGCTGGTGTTGCGTCAAACGCACGAACAAGACCATCTCGTTTTTCTTAGGCAAATCTTGGGCAACGTCGGCTTTGAGCCGTCGCAAGAGGTACGGCGAGATCAAGTCGCGGAGCACCACCGCACAGCGGTAGCCCGTTTGGACCTGGGCGTTCGACGCATTGGCGTAGCCGCCCATGTTAATGGGCACAGCAAACTGCTGTTCGAATACGGGGAGTGTGCCCAAGCGGCCCGGAAATACAAAGTCAAAGAGCGACCACAACTCCGTGAGGTTGTTCTGGATAGGCGTGCCGGACAAAATGATGCGGTGACGCGTGCGCACACGCTTACATGCGAGAGAGATGGCTGAATTTGGGTTGCGAATCTTGTGGCCTTCATCCAACACCACGTAGCCCCACTCGCGCAGCAAGAGGTGCCGCAGGTACGTGCGTAGCCCGACGTATGTGGTTACAAGCACGTGGCCGTCGGCTATAACGCGGTCAACTATTGCTTTGGCGTGTTCCTGGGTACCACGCTGGTCCTGGTACTTGAGCCCATCGTCAGACAGATCATCAGACAGATCATCAATTCCATCATCAATTCCATCACCAACAGGCCGTTTCGTCCCGGCAACCATTCCGGCACCGATACTATGAAGAATAACACAGCGCAACGGCGGCCACCAGCGGTGGAACTCGTTGACCCATTGGTTCATGACGGTGGCAGGAACCACCAACAACACGGGCCGGCGAAGCAAGCCCGAGTAGTGGAGCCCCGCCAAGAAGGCAATCACCTGGACGGTCTTACCGAGGCCCATTTCGTCGCCGATTATGCCGCCGGTCTTCTGCACATGGAGCTCCCAGAGCCACTGCACACCGGTCTTCTGGTACTCAAAGAGCGCTGGGAACACGTCGCCAGGCACGCGGAACGTCAGAGTCAACACGGCGTCGGCTATCGTTGGGTGTGGCTGCTCCCACTCAGCGCCTCTCGCATATCCGCCGTCCACACACCTGCTGCCTGCATTCGCTCGCGCTTGCTGGCGCCGCTGCACCCATTGCGCAAGCCGTTCCTGGTACATTTTTTCGTCGCCGTCGTCAACGTTACGCGGCAGCCCCAGCGCACATCCTTCAGCATCAGAGAAATCTGGGTTCGCGTCTTCAGTCTCCGACCGACTGCTTTCAGAGACCTCGTACTCTGACCCGTCACTCTCCGATCCCTCTTTCTCCGATCCCTCAAGCTCAGATGGCTCCATCTCTGGGATAGCGCCCGGTGCACTAGTATGGACGTTTTCAATGTCTATGGGTTTCGCAGCAGACCGCAGACAGCTGCCGAAACCGGGAGCATGGAGACGCAGCAGCGAGGGCGCCGGTGTGGCCGCTGCCAGAAACGCACTGGCCGAGCCAAACGCGGTAATTTTGCCCGTACGAAGAAGCATGTCACGCTGCGTCTCCCCATCATGAGGCACGGAGCCCGCACCGCTGAGCTCGGCGTCCGTGGCCGCAAGACGGGCCCGGATCTGGCGCACATCCAGAAGAAGCGGCTCGAGCTCTTGTTCCTGGCACCACGAAAGCTCGTCGTGAAGCTGCTGGCGGCGCGTGAGGGTCGTGCGAGGGTCTGCAAGCTGTGCCTGTGTGACTGCGGCCTTACGGCGACAGTCGGCAAGCTGGCGCGTGGCTTTCTGAAGCCGTTTGTGATCAAGCTCTCGTTCCTTGGTGAGGAGTGCGCGGTTTGCCTGCGCCGTGAGTGAGGATTCGAGCTCTTCCTGGTCGACAAACGTGGCCCCGAGGTCATGCGGGAGGTCGGCCATGGTTTTGCTGCGTACCAACAGGGGGTGTCTTGTTGTGTTGAGGGGAAACGTTCCTCGAAGGAGGTTAGCATTATATGGAGAAACATCGCCATCGATGCTTAGGTCACGTGATGGAGCGCACGCCGCCACCGCTGACGCGGCCTTACTGGTTGGGGTAACAGTGCTTGGGTTTTCTGGAATGTACGAATCCGGGTATTCAGCATATATTTCGTCAATACCATGGATTTGCAGAAATTCTGGGCTGGACGTACATACGCGTTATTGTCAAACTCATATAAACTAGTGTACAGATATATAGATAGAAATGTGTGGAGTGCCTTTGATGGGTCCTGTTTTAAGGCACTTTCACGTGTCCACCGATGTCCTTAGTATCGGTTGGTGCTGGTGCTGGTGCTTGATGAGGTAAATTTTGCACCGTGTACAGAAAAGGCTCGTGGGGATATGCGCCATGTTGGCCATGCGTCCTTTGGATATAGCTGTGCTCGCGGGACCCGATATCAGTGTGGGCGGCGGCGAGATCGACGAGAGCCTGTTGCTTAGGTTTTGCGGTAAAAAGGCTCTTCATGGTACCAAGCAGGTGTCGGTGTACGCTGACGATCCGTCCAAACCAATGACCATAGCCAGCGACACATAGTACTTGTGATATGGTGTGCTCTGATAATGCCGTCTATACCAGTCCTCCACCGGTAGTCTCTAATGCAAAGCTAGTGGCCTAAGCCCTAGTACCCTAGAGCCACGCATAGTCTGTATCGAATATATACGCTGCACTCGTACACCGTCAGGCCAGTCTATGTCATAAAATATTATTATCCAATGGCGGCCACAAGGTCTGCCCCCAGCGCCCATATGCAAAAGTCCGGGCGACCGCCTCACGTGAAAAACCACACGAAGGGCTTGGCGAACCACCGCAGCGCACGCACCTTGTGCTGCTTCTCCTCTCTGTCCAAAGCCAAGACGTCCGGGTCATACACACTGCGCCCCGAGACAAGGTCGATGTCGGCGGTCTTGATGTACAAGCTGCGCCATGTGCGCGAATAGGTCTTGTGGCCCAAGTACAAAAAGAGCGAGAAGGGCACGGCCAAGTAGTTCTGGAAGAAGTTGTTGGCATCCGCGGACGTTCCTGGGAAAAGACCGACCCAGAACTGGCCAACCAAAATCAAGGCGTTGATGGCAAGCGAGTAGTACGATCCCCACTCACCGGTGTATGAGACAAAGCCCAAGGCCAGCAACGGCACGTCGTGGTAGCGCAAAGCGGCGCGCCAGCGCAAATGGCATACGCAGAGACCGGACCAGACGTAGACCAATGCAAGTGCGACGATGGATAACAACCAGTTGAACACCACGTCCTGGTTCTCGAAAGTGGCGATAAACGCTAGGCCACTGAGCACAACGCTGACGAGCCACGCACGTAATGGACGCCCAGCACGGTCAGTGTAGTCGAGCCAGCGCGGAGCATAGCCCTGCTGCGCCAACAGGCGCAAGAGCCGTGCCAGCGAGTACATGGCCGCAGTGGCCACGGACAAGACGGAATTCAAAATGACCGCGTTGATGATATGCGGCACGACCGCGACGCCGTGCAATGACGCGGCAAGGACGTACGGCGACGCGCTCGTCGCCAGTGCGCCAGCGCCCAAAAGCTGCGCCGAGTCGTATGGCACTAAGAGGCCGACGAACGCCAAGGTGCCCAAGTAAAAGAAGATGATGCGCACGAAGACAAGGCGAATGGCGACCGGCAATGCGCGGCGCGGGTTGCGGACGTCGCTGACGGAGAGAGCAAGGAACTCGGTGCCTCCCATAGAGAAAGAAGCGGTGGCGAAGCACTGCACGAAGCCCTTGAAACTGACGAAGAAGCCCGGGTCGTGCCAGTAGCGACCGCCAATGAAGCCGGAGCGTGATGCGCCCAAGTCGATGCAGAGGCCCATGAGCACAAAGCCAGTCAACATGAGGAGCTTGATCAGGTTCATGACGAGCTCAGCGTGCGCGTAGCCCCGCACGCCAAAGAAGTTGATGGCCACCACACCCACGAGAAACACGGCCACGAACACGTCCAGATTCACCAGCGTGTTCCAATACTTGATTGTCATCGCCGCCGTCACCAACTCCAATGAGATAGCAACCGTCCACTGGATGTAGTACGTCCACGCGATTGCAAACGCCACCAGTTCGTCGATGAAGCGCCGGTACCAGTCGTTGAACCCGCCCTCCAACTCCGCGTACGCCACCGTGAGCTCACCCACTGCATTCATCGTGCAGATGCACATCACCCCGACAATCGCGTACGCCAAAAGAATCGCCAACGGGCCGCCTACACGCAACTTATCTGCCGCGCCCACCAAGAGGCCCGTCCCGAGCCCGCTGCTAAGGGCAATCACAGAGAGATGCGACATCTGGAGCGGCTTGCTGGGCGTGTCCTGTTCCACCTGGCGCCCAAAGGACGCCCAGATTCCACCACGCGCTTCGCGCTCCTCGGACTCGTACGTCTTAAGCTCTGCAAGCCCAGGCTCCGAGTCGCGTGACTCGAAGCTATGTTTTTTAGACGCCGCCATGTTTGGGCCACGCTCGATTAGAATGGATAGCAAGACCGGATTGTTTCACCGGCAGTCCCCAGAATTGCAAGACCCAACAGTGAGGTGAAAGAGTGGTCCAAATAGATGCGGATCGAGTGGTCTTAATCCAGATCTAGAGAGAAGATCGTGGAAGTTGGGGGATAAAAGAAATCAAACAAGCTTCCCGTTCAGAGTATGTCGCCAAGTCTGCAAGAAATCCACTCGGCAACAATCAAACAAACAAACAAACAAAAAAAAAAAAATCAAGCGTGGGGTGAAGGAAATCTACAATCACTAGCGAAAAATGAAAGATGAGCCTGGTAATGGGATCTGCGGCTGAAGCGGCGACGGCATTTGAAGATTCACCGCGTCAGGTGATGGAAAACCATCTCTTCGGCATTCTGGTTGCAGAGACATGGGGTGCGGCGAAACGCCATGTTGGGTGCAGGTCGCCGAGGGGACTGCAGGTCGCCACGCGGCGGTCTTGTCTTCATGAGCGCGGGTGGTGTAATGGCCTGCGGCTCTCTATGCGGCTGTGCGGGGCGCACCCGCTCCGTCCCCACCGCCAGGACCCAATGAAGCACCGCGAAGAAGATTAAAAGCAAAAGAGGAATGAGAAAAAAAAAAAAAGTGACAGACAAGAGGAAGAAGAAAAATAATAATAAATTAGTAATATTGCTTCACGATATTCATAACAAGCACGTATGCCTCACGTAGACATCCAATGCCGGCGCCGGTTGGTGCAGCATTCCCAAGACTAGCTCGGACGATGCACGCAGTCAGCTGGAGGCACACGCGCACACACGGGCATAAGCAACACGGGCAACGCCGCGCTCTTACTTCAACGCAGGCAATGGAATGGGCTTGACGGTCAAGTATGTGTTCTGCGAGTTGGCGATACCGGCATATGCATTGTACCACGCAATAAACGCCGTTATGATGCCAAAAACGCCGCCGGCCTTCTTGGTGGCCACGGAGCCGTTAAACTCGGAAATCATCAAGAGCAAAAATGTGATACTCAAGAAGAAGAAAAGCAAAAAGAAAGCAAGCGTCGACTTCATTGTCATCACCGTCAAGAAAAAGGTAAAGATAAACCATCCCATCAAGAAAATTCCGAGGGCGTACGCCAACTCCTGCTCGTGGTCTCCGTACGCTGACACAATGCCAAACGAGTCCACCTGAATCGCTGCCCATGAGCACCAAAAGCCCGCGTACGACAGCAACGCCACTCCACCAAATGTGTTGGCCACAGCCAACTCAAACATGCCCGCCACAAACTGTGCGGCACCGCCATAAAAGAACGCCAAGCCCACAACCACGTTGGGCACGGTCACACCACGCGCACCAGCATTGATCAACGACAACACAAATGTCGTCAAAGCAAAGGCAGAGAGCCCGAGTGGCGCGGGGTTGGCCAAGTTGTGCTTGGGCGCAGGTGCAGAACCGGGGTTGAAATCACCACCAAACGCGTTGGCAAGATCACTCTTTAAGAACCGCTCGCTGCCAAATTGTATGTAATCATTGTCGTGAACCACGCGAGTGACTGGGGCGTCGTGGGTAGATTGTTGGCCTTCTAAGTCCGACATTTTTTCTTCTTTTGTTTTTAGTTGTTCTAAACTGTCTTTGGTTCTTTAGGTTGTGTTTCTGAACTGGCAGAAATACAGGCTCTAGCGGAAAAAGTAATTGGAGCAAGAATCGAGAACTGTGAGGGAAATAGACTGATTGTTCAAAATGCGCAAAGTCTGTTTAAGTAGTCCAGGTCTGAAATAGATGTTTCAATCGATGATGAGGGAAGATTAAAAAAATAAATCAGTGGGTGGGTAGAAATATCCGCTTATATATTAAGCCAGGTCAGGCGGCGGGTCAGCGCGGAAGTTGTGGGGTTAAGCTATTTTTTTTCTGCGTTTTTTCGCATTCATTGGGCAATTCCGAGGGTTCTGCCGCGTGCGGTATTGTAGGGCTGAACCGCTGCGCTTGGGGGTGATGGCCGTGCGGTCTCACACGCTGCCCCCGGTTTAGCGTTTTTTTTTTCCTTCCTTGAGTGTCAGTATTCGAATTGCTGGCAATTCCGGGACCCGCTGCTGGCTACGATCCCCTCCGCCCCCGAAAAAAAAAAAACATCCGTCGCGGAGGGGGGCGAGTGCAGCGGAATCTTGGATTTTGAAAGCTTATAATTTTAAGACCTTCAGAAAACATATAGAGGTATCCGGACTCCCTCATGAATGTCGAAAATTCTCCGCCTCCAAGTATCAAGTATCATATAAATATATATATATATATATCTATCTATATCTATATCTATCTATCTATCTATCTATCTATCTATAAATATATCTATTTCCATATTTTTTTGCGCTTGAGGGATGCCGTGCTTAAGGGCAACTCACGTGTGTCCTTCGATGCCCTCAGACAATACAAGACTAGTTTAGGCAATACTGCACCGTCTACATGTACCTCGGAACTCAAAGCCAAGGATATACTTGACTGCACACAAGATCAGTACTTCCTGCAGCCGAGGGCTGCGATTTGTGGGGAACCCACGGTGGCTCCATCGAGGTTTCGGGCGGCCGGTCGGAGTTTACTACCTGAATTCCGAGAGGCATGTCCATCCACTGTCGGAAATTTCGCGGCCAGTGGTATATTAGCAATAGTTTATCAAAGTGGAGAACCCCCTGGGTGTTGATTCTACTTTGTATGATCGCACCACAACGGATCCGCACCAATCAACACTGCTTCATTTAGCACTACATTATTAAGCACTGCGCTAGCAACGTGGATTCATCACGGCCAAAAAAACAAAAAACAAAAAACAAATAAGAAAACAAACTTCACCCCGGCCGGGTCTTTTACCCAACAGCTGGATGATTATTTAAAATTCATTTTTTTTTCTTTTTTTTTCTTCTTTTATTGTTTTGGTTCGAGCCACCTCCCACTTCAGCTCACATGATTTTGTCGTGGTGGCAGCTTTTATTCCTATATGTTTCCTTCTATTATTATGAACTTCTCTACATCTCTCTTCCCACTTCTTTCTCTCTCTCTTTTTTTTTTCCTTGGAAATTGTCCTCGCCTTTTCTCTCTTCTTCTTAGCACTTCATGGTTGGATCTTTTTTTATTTTTTTTTGCTCTTTCCTCTTCTTTTCCCCTTCCGTCCCCGATACCATTTAGTTTCCTTCTTAGTTTCGGTAGAACGCGCTTATGAGACCCAGACTTCGACGGAATACTGGTGTGGGTGCAACCCCGTTCTTGGCACTGACAGTGATGGAAATAAAGTTGATAATTACCTTTCACTCTTTAAGTACGGCAGGCAGTGAATGTAGTGGGGTTCACCATCTTGAGAGCGTATGGTATATCGGCGAGCATCCCCTCAAGCATTTGATACAGGCAGTCCCCTCTTTTGAATTAGCATTTTGCGAGCACTCCTTTCGGCCGAGAGTCATTGTGGGGGTGGGTACGATGGGCTTTGGATTGTATGGTCAAATCGTATTATTCGTGTAGTATCAG
>JAKTYP010000126.1:0-29606 GCA_030561945.1 Metschnikowia krissii
GTCGTTATACAGGGTGCTTTCCTCCTTGTTGTTTTCAAGCAAACTGTAATGATATACTTGGAAAAGCAACGCCACTTATGGTATGACCACTATTATGTTTCTACCATCGTCACTACTGAATATCGACACAAGCTCGGTAGACATAGTCACGGCTTGTCGTCTCTGGCTGGGCAGCACGCGACGAGGCATTATGCAAACGGCCGTTCTTCTCTATATGGTCATGCATCACCATAAATAACAATATAATCGGTTTCACAAATAATACGATATGTGCTATGTGGACGAGAAGACTAGCTTCTATTGAGTAAGGGCTTGGCACGGCCCGGCAACTCAACATCAATTGGTGCCATAAAAATACACCTCACGAAAAAAGAGAAAAATAAATGGAAGATAGGAAGAGAAGGATAGAGAAAGAGAAGAAAGTACATGTATAATTCTTTTGTTTCATCAAGCAGTTCTAGGTCATAATCAGAACTACACTAATTATACAAAAGAGAGCCGTGCGCGCTACTTCCGAAGCATCATATTAATCATTAAGTACATTTCTTACATAGCACCGACAAGCGTTAAACCAAGCATACCGGCAACTAAGCAGCCAATTTTCCACGACCCGCATGCATCACGCCTGGCAGCTGCGGAGTCCAGACTGGCCGAGGTCCCGGAACTTGCGCTGGCCGATGAGCTCCCGGAAGTCAACATCGAAGATGTGGTTCTTACCGAGGTAATGGTCGAGCCGCCCGTTAATGCGGTCGCAGCATTCAGGACAGTAGCGGCGCTAAGAAAATCATCTGCTGTCGTTGTTTGCGAGGCCGCCGTGTTCAAGTTAGATTCTGCTTGTGCAACCTCGGTACGTGCGTCTGAGGCCACACTTGTGGCAAATCCCACAATAACCGAGGTAACTCTCTGGCCGTCACTCTCAAAAACCGAGGTCACCGTTTGTGCACCAGCCACCGCCCCGGAAGTAACCTGGTCAAACACCGAAACCGCGCCCTCGGTGACAGTGGTTGCAAGTTGTCCAGCCTCGGTGGTCACTTCATCAAATACGGAAACCGCACCTGACGTGATCTGGTCGCCAATAACATTGCCCACCGAAGTTACGGTATTAATGATGTTTCCGACGTCTGAGAGAATGTTCATTGTATGTGTGTGTTTTGTTTGTGTTTGTGGTTGTGGTTGTGGTTGTGGTTAAATTTAGTTGCGACTGCAAAAGGTGCGCTCTAGGGACTTGTTCAATTAAAGGTTGATGTGACACTGAGAGAAAAGTCGAAATCTAGATAGGCAGGTGCAAATGTGCAGTTGATTTAGATCGCAGTGAATGGTTAGAAAATGTAATAGAAGTTTTGTACTGAACGTCACCAGGTCTCCTTATATACTTGGGTAGCAACCCCCCCCGAGTTATATATAAACATGCGGGAGCCAAACACCGTCTTGCATGGAAGATGGGCTGTCACGAAAAGAAGCCTCCAGTAAGCGCGGAACTGCACATAAACTGTTTATGTGTGACTAGAGGTGGCTGGCCGGTTTGCTGGGATCAACTTTGCTACTTGGTCTCGTAATTTTAGATAGAGCAACAACCACTCCACAGGCTTTGGCGTGGTTCTAGATTTTTTTTAGTGCCGCGATTCCGGGCGCTGTCCCCTGTTGGTGCACATGTCCATTTAAAAATAGCTGTTATTAGTCCACGTGACCTCTCACAACAAATTAGCCAGTTTGCCGGAAGGTCGCCTTTTGGTGGGCGTCACAAGTCATATCAGTAATTGTTTTACAAATTTCAAAAGCCGCTTCATAATGCACTTTAAAGTTCATATGACTGTAATAAGAAGGGGAAAATATTACAATTTGTGCATGGTACGCAGCTAACTTGCTTGGGTCAACAAGGCTTGGTCCTATATGACCACAGCCCATTTTCAAGGCTGTGCATGAGATTCATGGTACAATGTGAGCACCGTATGTGCAAAATAACATATCAGGTATTTTTGACCAGGAACAACGGGACACGAGTCAGGACAGACTTTTGACCGTTGTAGTCAATCTTTCTCTCTTGGTTGCGGCGTTTTGAGTAGGGAGATTTGGTGTTGGGATCGTGGAAACGTGCTCAGGGCGCAATATCACGTGATAGCAAATCAGATACTTCGAGTCACGTGTGCTGAGTCACGTGGCGATATCTTGAACCCTGCACGCTGTTTTAGGTCGGAGCGCAGGCCACAGACCCATATACACTCTTTATAAACGAGGTGTCGGAATGAGCGAGGGTTGGATCGAGATGGGCACTGAGTGCAAGGATCTCAGCCTGTCACATGACCGAGCACCTCGGCAGGTGTGGTGACTCCTCGGATCTCGTCTCCGTATCTGCTGACCGGATACCCTGGCGCGAGTGCAAATCTTAGCCTAGTTGGGCATCTGGATCCGACACTTATCGCACGTACATGATAAGTATGCTCCGTTTGCACACGATTTTTTATTTTTCCTTCACGAATACATCTTTGTCTTCCAGATTATAATATCCTTCTAGAATGTCCTGCTGCTCTAAAACTACCGCGACTACCACGGCCCCAATTGTGCCAAGCCCCGCTGCGGCCGACAAAACACTCTCTCAAATCCAAGGCTGCTGCGGCACTCTGTCGATTTGCAAATGCGGATCAGCTTGCAAATGTTTTTCGTGTAACACAACTAAGCTTTGAGACACGTCACGATTTTTTGTGTTGCCGTGTATGAGGCGGTGTTGGGCACAACAAGGAGGTCTTTTTTTTATAGTGCTTGAATATATTGGATTTGTGGGCACCAGGCACCAATCCCGTAGAAGGATGCGATAGCTTAAACATACTCGTGATATTAATCTTTATTCATAACTACACAGGCCACTCGACAGAACCTGCTGCGAAAAATGTTTCCGGCAAATAGCTTACTTGCGCGACTCCTCAAGACCCTTCTTGATGGCTGCACCCAAGTCGGGATGTACCTTAGTGAAGTACGCAACGACCCGGTCTTGGATAGGCACGTCCGCAGCGGAAGCGTGCACCACCACGTTGTGGGCCAAGTTCTTCTGTTGGTCAGGGTACCTGGCCAAGACATGCCACAAGTCGGTGGCCTGCTTGAACTCAGCATCGGTGGCCTTCCAGTGGAAGGGGCATGCGGCACCTTCCCACACCTCCTGGTCCTCCTGGAGACTGAACTTTTGCGTGGCGAAGTTATTTTCAGGGGAGAGGTAGTTGGGAGTGCTGCCCAAGTTGCCATTGACCAGCATCGCACCGTCTCTAATATGTGGCGCAAAGGCACCCGTGACAGGGCAGTTGACGGGAATCTGTTGGTAGTTGACGCCCAATCTGTGTCTGTGCGTGTCAGGGTACGAGAACAAACGGGACTGCAAGACGGGGTCAGCAGAAGGTTCCATGTATGGAACAGTGTGGGAAGGAGAAAACGCAAGCTGCTCGACCTCGGCAAAGTAGTTCTTGGGGTTCTCATTCAATGTGATCTTGCCGAAGCGGCGCAATGGGAAGTCTTTCTGCGGCCAGACCTTGGTCAAGTCAAACACTGAGAAGTCAACGTTCTTGGCCTGCTCGGCGGTCATAGTCTGGACGTAGCACGTCCAGGAGGGGAAGTTGCCTTTGGCAATCTCCTTGAACAAGTCCTCCTGGGCATAGTCTGGGTTGGAACCAGCCAAGGCTCCGGCCTCCTCGTTTGTAAGCGTCTTGAAACCCTGGTCACTTTTCAAGTGCACCTGGACGTAGTGCCAATCACCATTTTTGTTGGACCACTTGTATGCGTGACCCGAGTAACCGTGCATCTCACGGTACGAGCGAGGGGTACCGCGGTCGGAGAATAAGACCATAATCTGGTGTGCGGACTCCTCGTTGCTGCACAAGTAGTCCCAGAACATGTTTGCGTCTTTCAAATGGGTCTGGGGGTTTCTTTTTTGCGTGTGGATGAAGTGGGGGAACTTGGTTGGATCGCGGAGGAAGAACACGGGCGTGTTGTTGTAGACAAGGTCCAAGTTGCCCTCTTCTGTGTACAACTTGACGGCGAATCCACGGGGGTCTCTTGCGGTGTCAGCAGAGCCGGCTTCGCCACCGACAGTGGAAAACCGGGTGACGAGCTTGGTCTTTTTGCCGACAGTGTCCAAGAACTTCGACGAGCAGATGTCGGTGATATCGTCGGTCACCTCAAACACACCGTAGGCACCGGAGCCCTTGGCGTGCACCACACGTTCAGGGATTCTTTCTCTGTCGAAGTGGGCGAGCGAGTCAATGAGGTTGAAGTCTTGCAACAACAAAGGGCCGTGCTTACCGACTCTCTGAGAGGCCATGGGATCGGGCACGGGGCACCCGTTGGTGTTGGTGTATACTGGAGCCATGGTTTGAAGAGCTGGGTGCTGGATGCTGTGGCTTAGTGTTTGGATTCTGTCGTGGAAACAGAACAGGAAGAAAAAACGGAACAATTGTCAGACACAAGGACCAGAATATTTGTTTTTCTCGGCGTGTGCGTGGGTGTATATGTGATTGTGTGTGGTTGACTGTACGATTGAACAATAGACAGAATATCCAGATTAGATGATTCGGGAATTATGAATCTGATAATAAAAATAGGTTGAAGAAAAGAATGGCGAGTAGAGCCCCCGCGCGCGTCTTTATATGTAGCAGGCGTTGCGGGAGACCCACGGACGCCAGATTGCGGGGTGGCATCCAGACCCCCGCGGTTAGTCAGCTAACACGAAGCTGGCCAATGACAGCGCGCGCGATAACAACAAACGTTTGTGTTGCTGAGACAAGCATGTGCGGTGCGCTGCACAAAGCAAGCAAACAAGCATGTGCCGAGGACCGCTTGTCCAGCCTGGCCCAGGCAACCCCCGCCCAGTCGCCCAGTCGCCTAGTCGCCAGTACCAAGTCCGAGCCCGAATAAATGAACGACGAGAAAATGAAAGAACGAGAAAACAAAAATCACTGAAATGTCGGAAAGTGAAAAGAAATAGCGTGTCGAGGAACATTAGCAGCGGCGGCAACCGTGTCCAGGGTCTTTTCTGCCGTATGGATATTTGACGATTCATGCCAGATTGTGAATTTTCCAGACCCGTCACGATTGGGGCCTGGGGCGCGCGGAGCCGCCCGGTGTAATCTTTTTTTTTTCTTTTTTTTTTTTTTTTTGCTGACCAAGCGACGGGGCGAGACTTGGGCGACGGGTTCCTGTCACGCCACGTGACAGCCCAAGGAATGATGGCGCGGCCCGTCTGCGCGGCCATGTATTTATTCTTTTCGCCGGGGGGTGGAGGGGGTTTGCGGAGGGGGAGGGGATTGAGAATTTCCGATTTCTTGGTGCCCTTTTTTTTTTTTTGTATGGCTCTCGGGGAATGGCGCGATGGCTCAGCATCGCCCAGACTAGACTCACCCAAGGAACCACGAATTTCTTTTCTATTGGCTCTGCTGCTGACAAAAGCAACTAGCCACATATGAAGGCCAAGCAAGGCAGACCCTGCTGTGTTCTGCAGTACGCGTAGAGATGCCCGATATTTCCAGCGGAGATATCGTGCCGCGTTGTTTTACAGTGCTTCGGTGCCCACGTAGCCATGAGATCGTGAAATATCGACCCATGTGCCCCAGTGAACCGTGCGGCACAAAAGTCCACGCGTACCCAACTTTCTGTTTTCTTTTTTTTAGTTTTAGTTTTGGTTTAGTTTTGGTTTTGGTTTTGGTTTGATGTTGGCGCTTACAGCTGGCCATATTTCGGCGACCACGCCCCGGGACATGATTTCGGAGAGAGAGGGTAAAGGGCATAGATTGCCGTGACGTGATTTCGGAAGGAACAGAAAAAACACTAGACCGCCGTAATGGAATGACAGGCATGAGGCCACGTGCCAGTAACGGAAAACAAAGAAGGAAGGGCGGTGTTCGCCTAGCGGGCACGGAGAGACTCGCGCCAGGCCTTGAACTCGTCGGTCAAGAGACCGCCGTTGCGTAAACGGTGATTGGCGTCGCCGACGCACTCCGACAACAGGAAGGAGCGCGAACCTGGGTCATAGTCGAGGCGGTACGCCTTCAGCTCGTCTGCTGGGTCGACACTCAGCACAAGCCAGTCCAAGACGGCGCCATACCAGCGCAACGCGTCCGTGCACGCGACCGGCAGGCCCGTCCGTCCCGGGAGGTGGTTGTCCTTAAGCAAGAGTGGCACCTCCTCGGTGCGGTATACCTCGACATCGCGCAAAACATAGTTGTCGTCGCGAAACCCGTAGACGATGCGCGGAACTCCCAAGAGGAAACACTGCGCCCACGTGCGAAAAAGCTTTTTCTCGAAGCGTAACGCCTGCTGCGCGGTCTCAACGACGCGGCTGGTCTTCAACTCCGCGTAGTGCTCGAGCACGCTGGCATGCGGCGCCGGCGGCGCTGGTACGTGGTCCCACACGCAGTCAACCTCGCCCGCCAAGAGTGTCTTCACCTTTCCCACGCCTGTGCGCACCACGCTGATATACTGCTCGTAGTTGTTGACGGGATGCTTGTGGCGGCGCTCGATCTGGCTGCGCGGCACCTCTGCCCATGGCCGCGGAAGAGTCGCCACCGTCTCGAACTTATATCCGGCGTACTGGCAAGTGCGCATGTGCTGCTGACGTGCCGGGTCTGTGGCAAGCCGTTGTTCCTCCGCTGCCCGCTGCTGCAACGCAAGCGTGTCGTCGTTTTGGAGAAAGAGCTGTCCATCATATGCAATCACGTGGACATGCACCTCCTCCTGCTGGCTGTACGGCAAGGCAAGAAGACGGGTCATGACGCCGCGGAACGTCACGATATCCGCCTTGGCCTTCTTGCCGCTGGCCTGCTCGTGCTGCTGCAATGCCCGCAAAAACACGCCAAAGTCTGCCGTGTTCTGCGCTTCTGGAATCTGTTTGAATGTGCCGATCCCGCCCTGGAGACTGATGTTCTTGTCCACGTATGAGTCCGGAAAGTAGAAGTACGTGAGCGCCTTTTGTTTCGACTCGTGTTCGTCCGTCTGCCACTGGCCATCGATGTTCCGCGAGTAGCTGAAGAGCTCTTTGGGCTGCTTGAGCGCGGTGGTCTCGGCTCGCGTAGAGAGCGGGAGCGTCCGGAGCATTTTCGGGGCTGGTTTATGGGTGTCGGTTTTTGCTTCTTTGGGTGAATAGAGAAAAGTTGCAAGCGCGCCGTGCCGATGGGCGTTTGGTGATGCCGCGCCGCGTGTTAAACCTTGGAGAGGCACGGGTGTGCATTCGCAGAACCGTACCCGGGCATGCTCACCGTATGTTTTTTTGGGAGTTTTTTTCCAATTTTTATATCTTCTCTTGTTTTTATCCCTCACTGCCCTGGCTTCTCGGAGTCCTGTACAAATCATTCAATACATAAATCTACATACCAGGTGTTGTGCTTGTTCCCATCCTTGCCTGCCCATGGTAAATCCTGCATCTTAGGTCTCGCGATGCTCTAGTATTATTGCGCGCTCGTACTACCCAGTGGCGCCTGGGCTTAATTTCCTCATTGTGTATCTTATGTTTCCACATAAGTTATCACCGAAGATGGGTTAGGAATCCAAAGTCCTGGCAGTGGAGGTGGCACTGGCGCCAGGAAAATGGGTAATTCGTGTGAGGGTTGCCTGGAATCAGTGTGTTTGTGCATTGGAGGAGGACTTCTGCGTGAGCCTTGATTCTATACCCATTTCTTGCCCAGTCGCAGCTTAGGTACCCTTTTGCTAAGCACGACATACCTCATATTAAAAGTGTATTTGTCATGCACAAGCGCCACAGGAAAAAAAAACACAGCATTGTTCTTGCGGCTGCGTGTGTGCGACAAGTAGGCGGGGAAATCGTCTTTGTTCATGGCGGGCTCAATCCCCTTTTTCAGTACGTGTATCCATGCGCGTGTACCACGTCAAAGCTTGGTCCCGCCATGAGGGATTGTACATCGCCATTGATCTTCATAGATCTTGGCCTTATGTCGTGTGCTGTGTGGTGGAGAATATACAGTTCAAGCCCTTGGAGTTTTCCTTATGTCGACTGAGTCCTATGGCCCTGGGCCAGTACTATTTCCTGTTAACATATACGGCCGTTGACATAGATTACCGCCATTGCGTGTGACTAAGGGTAGGGCCTAATAAATCCGCTTCGGCGTGATTGAATGATAAAAAACGTATATGGAAATGTGGCATACTTATTTTTTTTTTCTAGGTGGCGGTGTGCCTAATAATATACGCAATTCTATGTGGATCGAAAGACCGTGTCTTTTGAGTAACGACACAAGCAAGCGTACACTATTCCTTTTTCGAAGAACATATTCAGCACAACTAGCTCCTTGTGATTCTGAAAATGTGTGCAAAACTACTCAGCAATCGGATAGTGTTTGATTAGAGAAATCTTCGTCATCACAATGATGTGCACTGGAGAAATAGCTTTGGCAATTTCTCGCGGAAGACTAAGCTTTGTGATCTTTCTTCTCACGCTTGTGATCTTGAGCCGTGTAGAAAACTTGGAGTATTGCTATTCTGCTTTTTTTCTCTTGATTCTCGAAAGTTTTAGCCGTCTGTTTATTTCTTCTTAGGGTATGCGACTAATGCAGACCTGCCGCTGGCAACTGCAAACGTCACACGACAGAATGGCTGAGTACACAGCTTAAAGTAAAAATTTCGTTTGTTGAAATTTTAGGGCATTGCTCAGGCTTTCGGCCTGAAGTCTACGTATATCAGCTTTGAGAGACGCCCTGCTTGTATTCAAGTTTCTAGCTCACATTTAGTATCGCACTCACACATGTCTGAACACATCTGACAACATTGCCTGAAATTTTATTATTTGACTCTTCAGACAAACAACCTCTTCGGGTATTAACTTTGAATCTTCTTGATGACTCATATGATGGAAGTAGAAAATAGCCACTTCATAAAGTTTGGGTACTGGCTAAGATCACTCGAAATCGACAGATGCATATCATTATAAGTGTCCCCACATCTCTGGCTCCTGTAAATGTCCTCAAAGCGATGGATGGAAGGTATAATGCTCATGTGAATTGTGTTTTGAAAGCAAAAATTAGATTTTATGCCGAGGGAATAATTCTTAGACTGATAATACTCTCACAAACAGATATCAAGATTTGCCCCACCTTTCAGACACTATAGACGTCATTCCCCAACTCCTGACTTAAAGTATTGGTAGTATATCACTAGCCGCTTCTTTGCACTTACGTATTCTTTTATCAGTTTACATCCTGAATTATTGATGAACACGCGGAGTTTTGCTATATATGGGTGAGCGAAAAATATTTATCAAAAAGCGAAAGATAGATACCCGTAAATGTAATGGAATCGGAAAGAAATTTTTTATACTGCCCGGATACATTTGTAGAACAAACACATGCAAAACCAAATGGTATGGATAGTGCTTACACTTTGATGAGATGGGAAAACTCAACTGGTTCATCAAAAAACAATGGCAAACATGACAACTAGCATTTGTACAACTGTACAGAATAGAATTGAAATGAAAAGTACGTATCATTAAAAGCAAAAGAATAGGGCCGAAAGTTTCTTTGTATGCCCCTGTATTCTTATACGTTCCCTTGAATATAGGATATAGCTAGTCGTTTTGTGGCACCAATGCGTGACATGGAAATTGTTCCGGTCCGCTGATCCAGCGAGGAATATATATATACATATGTCTAGAAAAAGGAAGCCAGTAAGAGTAGCAGATCATCTCCCGAGGTCAGCGAGTTACTCGATTCATCTAGAAAGTATGGTCTTGACGAGTGATTACTACTTTGTCACACAGTGACCACCTCAAATAGTGGTATGATGCAAGGATAGACCACATTCAAACGCCAGCCTCCAAAATAAGACACCTTCAAACGTGATATCATTTCGAAAATTGTCCATGTGCAATGTAGTTTGTGAATATAAGGGTTGGTCTGTCTTGCACGCTGTGTCGGTGATGTTCATCCAAGACGTTCTACAAAAAATCAAGCCGTATATGTTCAGTAACATGACGGGGACCAGAGTGATGCCATATGAATTATTGAATAAATAACCACTAGAAAACTAAAGGGAACAAGAGACACCATAAGGGATGCAAAGAGGAACCATAAACGCAGTCATCAGTCCTTATGGTCTCGAGCTGAACTAGTATTGCAGTGCTGTGGAAACACTATTAGAAGAGGATACACACCGACGAGTCAACATATGATGCCAAGAGATTCACGAGTTTCAAGCTTCAATAGATTGGGTCGATGCAGTCAAATAACCAGCGAAGTCACGGAAAAAAAACATTGTTCAAGACCCGCCGCAACTGTATAAGTGTAAATGCTAAAGCAAGACACAGACTGTCAGAGATAACCATGTACAGAAGGAATGATTTAGCTGGTCTACGACTTTATGTTTAGCATACCCTTTGCGCCCACCATTTTAAGCACAATGTATAGTCTAGAACCGATACCGGATAGAAGATCAAACAGGAAAAGAAGCAAAAATTGGAATGCAAACAGAGCATAGATATGAAAGATGAGAAAATCTTCATGTAGACCTAAAGAAAAGTAGAGAATAAACGATGGAAGATAGTAACAGTATATCGATAGAAGAGGGCTTTGACAAGAATCAAATATTAAGCGAGCATATTCTAAAGAGAGGTTGATGGGAAAGAACATCGATGGAAAAGAAAGTCCGAAACAAAAGATGTCGACGGAAACAGAATGTGGCCAGAAACAGAGTGAACTTTCAAGTAATGTAGATGTTAAAGGAACGTAGACAGACAAATCTAGGCAATAGAAATAGACAAGAAGAAAAACAAATCGTTGATGGAAACCAAAAGTTGACTAAAAAAAATGTAAACAGAAAGGAAAACATACAGAAACCGAAGGCAGTTAGGGAAGAGATGCATAAAGAGACAAACACAGAGACAAAATCAAATGTTGACCGATACTTATGTAAGATAGAAGAAGGCACAAACAAAAGCAGAAGCTGATTGAAGATAGAACCGGGGGCAGACTAAGAGTAATCGAAACCGAAACCGAGCATAAAAGATAGCAAAAGACAATAAAAAAAGGTAGACTTAAAAAAAAAATACTGATTGAACTAGAATACAGACAGAGAAGACTGTAAACAGGGACGCAGAGAGTAGATAGGGTAGCAGATAAGGTAGAAAAACGTAGAGTGAATTACAATTGATAGAAACACAATAAAGACAACAAAAAGGTGCTCAAAAGGTTATAGATGTGGACAAAAAATTGTAGACAATAAAAACAGAGGCCGAAACAAAATGTAGACACACCAAACAGAGACTGAAACAGAAAATAGACGGCACAGAAGAAGACCAAAGAACGTAGACAATAAAAAGAGGTAGGCAGAAAAGAAAGTAAACAAAAGAAAACACATTCCAGAGCAAGTAATCACAGAAATAAGCGTGAAGACCAAAGAAAACAGACCGAGTCATTCGTGGACTATCCAAAAAAATCAAAAAGAAAACAAAGTAGGCAGTTCAGGAATGTATCTTGTGAAGCCAAGTAGCATATTGTAGAAAACAAGCCGTAAAAAAATTGGGCAGTACTAGAATGTCCCCATCAAAGAACAACGCCAATGTAGTGCCATGACCGTAGCTAGTGTTTTTGCAATGACTTCGAAAGACCCTGGCCTAGGGCGGTCACGAGGCCCCGGCGCCAGCGCCAATTTCCCAAATTCTCCCATGCCAATAAATCACCTGCCTTCCCAACCCCGCCCCCCCCCCACGCTCACTACTTGCTTTCTTTTGCTTATACCAATCGCAAATCTACCGGAACCGAGATCCCGAGCTAAGATCAACCGATACCAACCAAAACCAACCAAAACCAACCGCAAAGAAGAGATAATAAATAAATAAATAAAAATGAACCAAAAAATGACATAAAAGAAACCGAAACCGAAACGCGCATTCACAGCCTCAGAGCCTGGTCCATTTCGCGCGCATTGGCCCTTCATCTTAGTCAGAACCACCCGACCAGAATCCGTGGCGCCGTGCAAAAACAAAATCAACCCACCTCACCACGCCCCAGTGCCTCTTTGCGCCGCCGTCTGCCGCCGTGCCGTCCCCCCCACGCTGATTCCCGGCCCCACATGGCGCTCCTTCATGCCCACGTGATTCTTTGGCTTCTATTCCAATCTGTCGTGTTGGCTACCGGCACCGCTTTGCCCTGCCACCTCACCTCTGTTTGCATCGTGCCACCCGAACTTCTGGCCGCACTACCCACACTTCTGGCCACTTCCGGACCTCCGGCCGTGTCTGGACCTCTGGCCATGTGCCCACCGATCACGCGTCTCGGCACCATGCTCCCGCCTGTCACCGAGACCGCAGAATCTGGCATCCCTGCCTCCATGGGGGTCTCTCTTGTCGCTGGTTTTGCAGAAGACGCCGTGGGGAGTCCGTGTGCCTGCCCCGGCATTACCGCAAACTCACTCTATCAGCCATCACTTCCAGATTCAGCGCGGCCCGTGCCGGCAAGGACCGTCATCTACGAGGACACTAGGACTCGTCGAGACGACGGTCTGATGCGGAACTCGGGCCACACGGATATGCACGTGAGCGAGCCGCTGCCACCGTCAATGGAAAGCTCAAACCCGCAGCTGTTTATCCGAGACACGTCTACGCCAGAGATCCGTGTGCCGAAAAACATCGCTCCGTCGCATTCTGTGGGGGGCCTGCAACAATCAGACAGGGCCCTGGGGCCCAGGCCCGGGCTGGAACATTTTTCGAAGCTCCCGTCCGTGCCAGGCGCCCGTATATCGGCCGGTGCCGCGTCCGACGAAACTGCCGCAGACGACTACTCCGATGACTGCAGATTTGTTTCCTTCGAAGAGTGGAAGCGGCTCAAGGTTGCAGGCAGCCAGGCGTCAGGGTCTCGTGAACATGCCCGTGCGCATGGGCAAACCCCTCCGGGAAATCACAGTACGCGTATTGCGCTGGTGCCAATGCCAATGTCAATGCTGGTGTCAGTGCAGGTACCAACGCCTGAGTCGGGACCGGTGCCAATACCAGAGGACGCACCCGAGCCGCAGGTGTCCGAGGACCAAGGTCGCGTGTACAAGGACAAGTTCAACTATGCTTCGGCAGATTGCGCAGCCACGATTGTGAAAACTAATAGCGACGCCAAGGGAGCGGCGGCGATCTTGACGGAGATAAAGGACCTGTATCTCTTGAACAAGTGCCTGGCAGGCAGCAAATTCGTGGTGATCGAGCTCTGCCAGGATATCCTCGTGGGCTCGGTGGTTATGGGCAACTTCGAGCTTTTCAGCCTGATGTTCCGCACAGTCAAGTTCTCCGTCTCAGACCGCTTCCCTGTGACGAAGGGCTGGCTCGAGTTGGGGCTGTTCGAGGCGCAGAACATCCGCGACACCCAGACCTTCGACATTGCCAACCCGCTCATCTGGGCTCGATACTTAAAGATCGAAGTGCTCAGTCACTACGGCAACGAGTTCTACTGCCCCATATCCTTGGTCCGCGTCCACGGCAAAACCATGATGGAGGAGTTCAAGGATACCGACCTGAGCTTCGCCCCGGAACCCTCCCAACCCGTCCCCACGCCCTTCGCAGACCCCTTGGGGCACTCCGCCTTCGATACCGACGGTCAGGAGTGCAAAGTGCGCGGGCCCTACTTGGCCCTCAACGAGTTTCTTCGCGACTGGAACTCGACCGCCGACTACTGCGACGCGCCGCTTATGCCCTTGAATGTCTCGCAAACGCCTGCACCCGAACCAGGACAAAAACCGGCGCAGGAGTCCATCTTTCAGAATATTGTCAAGCGCTTGGCGCTTTTGGAACAGAACGCCACCCTCTCGCTTTTGTACGTCGAAGAGCAAAGCAAGCTTCTTTCCGACGCCTTCTTCAACTTGGAACACCGACAGGTCCGCAAGTTCGATCACCTCCTCACACATATAAACAATACCTTATACGCACAGGTTCTTTACTTGGAACAGGCTGTCGATAAAATAACCTCTGACTCCCGCACCTTACTCCGTGCCCAGAGCTCCCATGCCCTTGCCTCCATCAGAACCTTGAATCTGGAATCCGCCGCATTCGCAAGGGAAATTTTCTTTTTGAGAATGGTCGTTGCAGTTGATACACTTATTATCTTCGCTATTTTGGTGTATGTGGTCATCTCACAGAAATCAGGAACCGTGGACGATCCAGCCAGGCTTCAACGGCCACTGCTGCTGCTGCTGCTGCTGCTGCTGATAATGCTGCAGTCGAAATCCGGGCGGCACAGAACCCAGGCCGTCCAAAGCGGGGGCTACACCAATCGTTCTAAAACACGGAGGCGAAAGCACTAACAGACGCCGAAACTGTTTTAAACTAAGTTTTTATATATACTATGTACACAAACAAGGCTTATTTTCAATAGCCTCTAAGGGTCGAAGTGAAGCGTGCGCGGAAAGCGCATATAAATCCCAGTAGCACCCGGCCACAGCAGTGACACGAACTGCTATCAGTCGTAAGCATTCGGCACCATTCACCTTACCTTTGTACGGGTGAGGACGCCTTTCATAGCACACTGACGGCGTGGGCTACTCAGAACCGTCGTCGCGAGAGCCTCTGGAATAATTGTATTCGCGATTGCCACTATAGCGGTTGTTGCCACGGTCACCACGGTCGCTGCCATAGCGGTTGTTGCCACGGTCGCCGCCATATCGGTGACTGTGACCACCGTCATAGCCTCGGTGACCACCGTAGTTGCTGTGACCACCGTGGCGGCTCTCGTGGCCACGGTAGCCACCACGCTCATTGCTTCTGCTACCGGAGAAACGGTCTCTGCTGCCACTGTAGCGGGTGGAGCGGGAGAACTCGTCTCTCACCAGGCCCGCCGAGCGGCTCTTTCTCTTGATGGCATTTGGGTTGTCGACCTCGATATAGTCCGGCACGAGCAGGCCGGGCAATGCCATGTTGTTGAACATGCGCGTGGAGAGGTGGAGTTTGGCCTCATCATTCTCCACAAGACCTCTGTAAAGGAGCACGAGACTGCGGACTACCTCGAATTTGCTCAAACGGTAAGTGTCGCACACAGACGACTGGAAACCAATGAGCGAAGTCACGTAGTCGCGCACATCGTCCTCTTGGACCTTGTTCTTCAAGCGAGCCTCGGCTTCGGGCGTCATGTCGAATTTGGACTCGGACGAGAACTCAATGTGTTTCTGCGTGTACAATTCCTTCTTGAAGTTGAGCTCACTCTCAGACAAGAAAAGCGTGGCGCGCCCCGGCTGGCCGGCGCGGCCAGTGCGGCCAATCTTGTGGATGTAATCCTCAATGTTCTGGGTGGTTGCCATCTGGTACACATCGCTGACGCCCTTGAAGTCCAAGCCACGCGCGGCCACATCTGTGCAAATGAGAACACCACGACGGGTACGCTTGAAGCTATCGGTGGTGTGTCTGCGAGCACCCTGGGTCATCTTACCGTGTAACAACCACGTGTGGGGGAAGCGATCGGGGAGCAACTTGTTCAAGAAGCGGAACATGAAGTCGGCGCCGACCACGGTCGGGAGAAAGAAGATGGCTTTGAAGTCTTCGCGCTCGATATTGCCGAGGATCTCTTCCATCACGGCGACGTGCGACTCATAAATGCCGGCGGTGTGCACGAGGCGTTGCTCAATGTGTTTATGCGACTCTGCGACGGAATCGTCCACACAGTTGATGTATTTGTAGTCTTTGCCCATTTGAGCCTCGGCGAAGCGCGTGACGCGCTCGTTGGTAGTTGCACTGAACAAGAACGTGCGCAAGGGCGGCTCGAAGTTCTTGTTGCGGAGGCTCTTGAGCTTGGCGTCAATCGCATTCAACTGGTCCTCAAAACCCTGGTCCAACAAGCGGTCGGCTTCGTCGTAGACACGGTACTCCAACTCGTCGAAGTGCTGGGCCCAACGGCGGTCCTCGAGGTTCGCCAAGATGCGCCCAGGCGTACCGACAATGATCTGCGGCACGTCAGAGCCCCATGGCCGCTTGCCCGCAGGCAATCCACCAGTCCAGAGACGCACGTCACACTTGTTCTTCAAGTGCTTGGTGTTGGTGTTCACACTGCGAAAGTCCGCGTGGATCTGTTGCGCCAAGTCACGCGTGGGCGCAATCACAAGACACGACACGTTGCGACGGCGCAACTTGCCGAGTTCAAAAATGTCCATGACGTGCTGGACTAACGGAATCACAAAACTCAATGTCTTACCGGTTCCCGTTTTGGCGCGGCACACCAAGCCCTGCTCTTGCAAAAAAGGAAGGATGGTTCTCTGCTGCACTGTCGTAAACTCCTGGAAGTTGAGCGAATGCACGGCCTTCTTGAGCCAATTATTGAACAACGGGTGCTCCTTGAATTCGCCCAATGTGATTTCTTCCTTGCCCAATACCTCGTAGAGATTGGGTCTGTTCACTGGCTTATGCGGTGGCGCTTCATTCATGGCTCGGGCCGCTGACACTAGGGCCCTTTTGGGAAAGAGTGCCCCGTACATGCGCGTGCGCAGCATGGCTTGAAGGAACGACATCTAAGCTTCTTAGATATGGGAAGTTCAGGGTGTATGTTTCAAGGAAGCTAGGGAAAAGACAAAATCCAGTAGGTTTAAGGCGCTGCGATGGAAATTTTCGCACCCCAGCCATGCGATGCCTTGACTTTTTTAAGGTAGGGCTGGGATGTTCGGGTGTTCGGCCACAGTTCATGCGCGACCAGTCACAGGACGTGCATACAGCGCGCTGGCATGGACCGATTACCTTTACTCTATGGGCATGGTCGTTATCGCTTTGGTCTAGGTACCCGGAAGCAAGAATGTACTCACGGCAATGGTACAGGTTGGAACTATGGGATTACAAGTGCAATGATAGGGTGAAATTAAGAGTTGGAATCGAAGGGGGTCTTGTGTGCTGGAGTTCTAATCTAGAGTTCTAAGCTGGAGTTCTAAGCTGGAATTGTAAATTGGGTCATAGGCGGATGGCAGGGAAGTGCCCAGATAAACTATTAGCAGAGAGATCATATCATATCATATCATGATGCGTTTGTTTTTCTATTAAAATGCTATAACAGTATAGAATCATGGCATCCACGAAAAAATGTACTCCCACGTACTCTGTGGCCATTGCATCTAGCGAACAAATAAGGTGTATTCGAGTTGCCTCGACGTGTGCCTGTACATGGCGACAAACTAATACCCGTGAAAGCCATAGACTCGTACCGTACACTGCCATTTTCATCCAAACCCATGTCTGGCCAGGTCCTGTGAAAATCGCCTATTGTCCGCTCCAGCTGGATGTCCCGTTGATAGTCCTACCATTGCATGAACGGGATCCATGCATGCCTCATTATGATCCGTTCACAAAAAAAAACACACGTGCTTGCTGCTGCATGTTTGTCCTCTGAATATTGAGCAGAATCAATCTTGCGCTTCTCCACGGATGGCTGTTTCCACGATAACACATGATGCATACACTTATACGTGCCCTCCCGACCCCTTATTCCAACAGTATACCGTCCATTAACACATCCCATCTTTTTTTTCCTGATGACACGTTTGCCACTTCCGCCACGCCTAATCCCAGCAGCGAAAACAACGCAGTCATACATAACTTTATATTAGGCATGGTCTCTCTTGGGCGCCGCGGCACGCGACCGGACAACCAGTTCGTCTAATTTCACATAAAAAAATGCCTGCCCGGCAACCTCTCCGCGCGCCCTTCTATCCAAGGCCTGCAGAACTTATCCAAAACCCGTATTCATACGGGGCTTAGATCCTCACAGTTGTGGCGTACCTCGCGCACGGTCGTGCAAAACACACCAGATCGCGGGTAGTTCGCTCATCATTTCCAACCCCGCGTAGCCTCAACCCCAGCCCCCCTCCACCCCCTTAAACCCCACCCATACTTAAGCTACAACCATGAGCCAGTACCAGCCCAATGCCGCCCCCAGCCGCTCGTTCATGGAAAAAGTGAACTCGAAGTTCTCAGGGCTCTCGGTCAGCACACCCAAGTTCTCGGAAAGAGACGGCAGCGCAGACGACGACACGCTCGTCCACAAGGCGCTCGTGGATTTCTACGAATCGCGCAACGCACCGTTTCCCGTATGGCTCGGAGTCAAAGACCGTGCACGCAAAGCCCACGGAAAACACGCGACACCACTCGCAGGCCTGCAAAAAGACGCCCTGGCGGCGCAGGGCTCACGTTTCCAGCCGGTCAGAGCGTCATACAATTCCTCGGACGCAGTCCTGCTGCAGACGCACACACGTGATCCAGCTGTTTCTGATGCTACGGACGGCGAGGAGCGCCCATATGCTCGCCGCACGAACTCCCGCTTGCAGCAAATGTACAACAAGACAAGACAGCACTCGCTCCCGGGGTCCGGGTACCCGTCACTGAACCAGCTGTCGTTGTCGCTCCAGACAGCCGCGGCAGGCCGCGCCAACTCACTGAGCCAGCGGCTTCGCGATAGGGTTAGGAACGGCGGCTCGTATAGTGAGGAGTCTTCGGCCAGACCGACGTGGGGAACGTGAGGAGATGTGTTCTTTTTTTGTGTCTTTGGCGTGCCATTCGTGCAATGCAACAACCATGCGCTTGCTGTCTTGCCATAGTGTGTGCTCTGCTAGGTGAAGCACTCGCGACCTAGTGCTGGTGGTTGGGTGCTGAGGACGTACACTTAAGGCGAGGATATATTTCAGGAAGGACGCTATCTGGGTTGTCACACCCAGAAGCCTTTTCAACAGCAAGAAAGGAGAGTGAAAAAAAAAGATAGGAAAAAAGAGTATTGCTAGTGGCAGTGTCGGTTGCAGGCCTATGTTCTTGTAGTTTTCGACACCAACAAGGTTTGTTCGAGCGTATAAAAGCGCCGGCGCAGCATGGGATATGCGCTCTATATAGGTACCGTGGGTGCGTCATAAATCTATTGTTTTTTTTACCTACGCTCCGCCATTGCGTATGTGGCTCTAGGGATATTATGGATTGCGAGTTGCTGGAACATTAAAAGTAAAGTCGTATTCCAGAACCATCAAAGAGAAGATTGAGTGTCTCAGAAACCAAAACCAAAACCAGTCATGTCTAGATACAAACATGGCGTGTATGGACATGTTTGTCGGTCTCCACAGAAGACACCATGTGCACGGAGGTTTTTGATCAAGTAACCACAGTGCATGCATCTAGCTACCAAGGTCTTGTGTTAGGACATGCCCCAGGCAGCCTTACATCTGCTGAAAACTATCCATAATGGCTATTCGCCGGCTTTCTTCCAGAAACCATCCGATTTTCTGATTGCCGGCAGGGGTGCGGGCACAGACAAAGTCATGTGAGCGCAAGCAAGGCTCGAAAGGCAGGCCACATGCGTAACAACGCACAGTGCAGTGGCACGAACAGGGGCCCACCACTGAGCGCTAGCTCCGCAGCCGCAGCTCCCAGAAGTCGCGAGCCTGGACAAACCACGCCGGGAGGTTCTGCTCCGCAGGAATGCGTACCTTAATGACGTTGAAGCTATCTGATGGGATGTCCATGGGTTGATAGTAACGGTAGGCCAACGCCGCGGCAAGCAGCGGCGCATCGTCAGGCGGCGTGCGGTCAGTGTCTGTGCGGGCCCGCCGGAGCCCTGCGTCGAGTGACGCACGCCTGGGAAACAGCACAGAATCACGGAGCCGCGTGTTTTGCGCCCGGAGGTACCGCGACTCCACGGACGACTTACGGCGGTGGAACGCCGCCGCCAGCAGCATAAGGTCTGTATAGCTGCCCACGCGGAGGCCAGCACCGGCGCCGGCGCCGGCACCACTGGGGCTGGGGCTGGGGCTGGGCCGCTGGATCAGCGGCGGCGGCAGCGACGTGGCAGACGACGGTGTATCGTTCTTGCGCTGCTCAACGAGTCGGAGGAGGTTGGCCGGAATCTGTGGCGACGCCGAAAGGAGCGCGTCGTCGACGTCCTCATCCTCATAATCGCCAAAAGAGAGCGCTTCGTCGCCGTCACCATCGCCATCGCCGTCTTCGTCAAAGACCGCGGGTAGCACGCCCAGACACAGGTCCGGCAGCAGGCCGTAGGGCGACGCTGTCACCGGAGCCAGCAGTGCCAGGGTGCGGCGGAACGGGTGGATGCCGAGAAGGCCGTTTCTATGGAAAGGCGGCGCGCGAGGCTCGCTGGCGGCATGTGCAAGCTCTGCGGGCACGAGCTCGAGCTGGACGAGCTCGAGAAAAACCTCTACGGCATAGCTGATTTTGCTGGCGTTGCCCGTGTACATGCGGTATTCGTTGACGATGGAGTTGAAGTTCCACTTCTGGATCTTGCGCAAGACACCAACGAGCGCCAGCGACGAGTCCACGACAAGCACGCTATGTTTTGTGCGGTCGAGGATGATGCCGCACGCGGCCACGAGCAAATTCTTCTCGATAATCATCCACAGGTCATTTTTCTTGGGCGCGTCGCCGGGTACCAGCACCACAGCTATGCCACGGCCGGACGGTGGCGCTGGGGCGCCCGGAACTGTGGGCGCCGTGTGTGGCAGCGGCGCGCCTGTCGCACAGTGGCCCAGGGACCCCGTGGTCTGATGGTTCAGGATCTTGAGCCCGCCCAAACTGTACAAGTCCACACGGTTATCCTCAAGAAACAGCTTAAGCGTGCGCGGTGGCTTGGCCACGTCAAGGAGCACCAACAGCTTGAGCCGGAGTGTCTCCAAAAAGGGAAGGTGGTCGGCCTCGAGCTTCAGGCATCGGTAGACGCCGGGCTCCACCATACCGAAGTTGTCCGGGGGAATGAGCATCGCTGTGTGCAGGCGTGTCCGTGCAAAGGGTCGGATACGTACGGGCCGTACAGACTACTTCCTGTGGCGTGCTGGCTCTGCAGAAGGGCTTTGGCCAAGATGGGGGGTGTTGTATTAGGGGTGTTCTTCCGAAGGTGCTGGTCTGAGGATATGCATGTGTATTGGGTCGCGCACGTCCGCATGGGGCCAGGGCCGCGCTGGGGTTCAGGGCCGAGTTCTCGCATGCTTGTAGAGGCGACTCGCGGTTAGTATAATAGAACGTGCTGGCACGTTTCCAGTCTGCAAACCATGCCAAACAAACCGGGAGAAACGAAAAAAAAGAGCTAGTGGAAATTAAGAGCAGGCGCAACTGACCATGGCGGGAACAGGATGAGATTGATAGGGAAGACACGGAAATACTAATGGATTGGTGATGGTTATTGATTGTTGTGGTCTGGCTGGCAGTCGCGCGACCAATGTATGAGGCGGCGCCATCTACCATCAATGCGTCGAGAGCCAAATGACCCAGAAGTACCGGTGTCCTTTTTTAGTTTGGGTCGATACCTGCACCGTTGAGGTCGAGCTATATGTTCCCACTACCGTGCAAGCAAAAAGAATGAGGGCCTTTTTTTTCTTTTTTTTTTTTTTCTTTTCTTTTCTGTTGAGATTTTATGTTTTCGTTTAATTTTTGTTGTTTTCCGGTACCTAATAAAACATTACTCCGACCAGGCCATGTCAGCACCGTAAAAACAACATAAAAAAAATAAAGCTCAAACAACTTGAGAAAAATGACAAGGACAGGAAATCACAACAGAAACGAGGCTCTAGAGATGAAGCATAGAATCAAAAGGTATCCCCGGATCAGCGTGATATTAGTCGCCCGAAAGCTACCCCTCTATTGACAACGGTTACCCATCAGAAATCTACCATCTGAACTGGCGCTTGAAGTGAAGTATTGAACATAGAGAGTGGATGTATACATGGCGTTGCTCCTGTGGCGAGTGAGCTCGACCTACAATCAGAGCCTTCTAAATTGGCAATGTGATGTGTTCTGGAGAAGCATACAACAGCATGTGCCTCGAACGACAATGTCCATATCCTTTGGGGACTGTGCCTACGAGGCCCGTTCTAGTGACTGTCTACCCTGCTTAGTCATAAAATTGGTTTCATACGTGACATTTTATTGGTGTACTAGATACAGTCTAGCCTTTCGCAGCAAGAGTGTCGGGAATGCCCTCGAACTCGCCGTAGCCCAGCACAAGATTCATGTTCTGCAAGCACTGCGTGGCCGCACCCTTGAGCAAGTTGTCTATGGTAGCCACAATCACCACACGGTCCTCCGCCGAATTAACAGCGAAACCACCAACAATAACGCCGTGCTTGCCGCTGATATCCTTAACCTCTGGCACCTCGCCCGCAACGGCAACCAACTGCTCGCCTTCGTAGTAGTCTCTGTAGATAGCGCGAATATCTCTCGCAGTCAAAGCCCTAGGCTTGAGGGGAATCGACACAGTGGCAGAAATTCCTTGGAACCACTGCGCTACATGTGGGATGAACGCGACGTTGAGCCCGAGGCGCGTGCTCACTTCCTTTTCGTGGATGTGGTCAGTTAATGAGTAAGGCATCAAGTTGTTGTTCAATTGCTCCACGTCGTTCTTTCTCGAGGGCTTGGTGCCTGCGCCCGAGTATCCTGAGACACCAAACACAGTGGGCGTGCCGGCGATATACTCTTTGAGCGGGGCAATGGCGATTTGAGCGGCAGTGGCGTAGCAGCCAGGGTTCGAGATCTTCTTGCCTGCAGCGATCGCCTGGCGGGACCCCAATTCAGGCAACCCGTATACCCACTCGTTCAGAGTGTCGAAGCGGTAGTCGGCAGACAAGTCGACGATCTTGGACTGGGAGTCCTCAACAGACTCGATAGCATCGACAAAGGGCTTGCACACGCCGTTGGGCAACGCCATGACCCATACATCGATGGCGTGATCTCTCTCCAAATCGAGGATTTCCTCAGTCAGCAAGTTGGAGTAGACAATGTTGGCCTTGTTGTAGCCCTGCAACTTCTGTCCGCTGAGCTCACGTGACGAAACGAGAGCCAACTCGAAGAAAGGGTGCTTGTCGATTAAGGAGATCAAGTTCTGGCCAGTGAAACCACGAGCACCAATCAAGCCAACGCGCGAGACCTTAGTGGAGGTTCCTTCGCGGATGGGCGCGCTAGCTTTGGATCTGCGGGCGACGGAGGAGTGGAGACCACGCTGCTGGGTCTTAGCAGAGAACACACCGCTCTCGGTGGCCAGCGATAACGCAGAGCCGGTACCCGCGGTGTCGAACTGCTTGATCAAGTTGCCGATTTGGGCGGTGTCCAAGCCGTACCAGAACAAGACCTGGCCGTTTTTGGCGAACGAGCCGTCGGACTTCAGGAAGTACCACGACAAGTTGGCATCGTTCTCGTGGACGATCCAGTACAACGCAGAGTAGTCTTTTTTGATGGCGTTGAAGATGTTATCGGTGACGTTGTTCAACCAGCCCGTGCGCAGGGACAAGAACTTATCCAACTTGGGTACAGCTACCTTTGAAGACAGGTTCTCAACGACGATGGCCAAGACCTCGAGCGGCGCGTCGCCATAGGATTTGAAGGTGGCGGTCTCGAGGTGCTTGAGGTAAGAAGCCACACTGAGCCTGCCACTCTTGATTTCTGGGTCGCGGAGAAGCGCGGCCCGCAACAAGTCCAGATTGCCGAACTCGCTCAACTTGTTTCTGTTGATAAGTTTGTAACCGCGGCGCACCAATGTGCCGGCGCCGGAATCAGTGAACAACTCCTTCTGCAAGTCGTGCACGTCGATTATGGCTACGGAAGACGAGCGCGGCAAGTGCTGCAACAAGTCATGGATTTCCTTGATCTTCAACTTGGTGCCGTATTTGACCCAGGGCTGCTTGAGCAAGTCGTCGTACTCCTCATCTAAGTTGATGGCCAGGATGATCTCACCAGTCTCGCCATGCACGAGTCCACCCTTCTCGTTCAAGTACACAATCTTTAACGGCTCGAACTCACGCGCCAACTCCGAAGCCGCGACGTCCGCGTTCACGTTCAACAACTGGCCCGACGGCGTTTCTGCTAACGATGTCAAGATGGGCAAATAGCCCGCGGTGATGGCCAGCTCCACAGCCGACTTGCTCACGCCGTTGATCTTGCCCACGAGCTGGTACTTGTCTTTGTCCAAGTAGTCCGCTGTGAACACGCCTGCTGTGATTGGCCGTGCCTTCACGCCCATCTCCTCCAACGCCGTTACAAGCCGCAAGTTCTGCTCCAAGAAGCACTTGCGCACGACCTCCATGGTCTTGGGGTTCGTCACTCGGATGCCGTCGATGTACTCCGGCTCTACTCCCTCAACTTCCAACAACTCGTTGATTTGCGGCCCCGTGCCGTGCAAGACTATCGGATACAAGCCCACGTGGTACAAAAACGCAAGGCATGATGCCAACTCGGGGAGCTGGTGCGTGATAATCGCACCGCCTACTTTGATCACCGCAAACTGCTGCGACGAGACCGACGTGAAGTACTTGAGGTACTGTTCGACCTCGCGTTTGGAGCCGATGTTGTTCAAAAGCTGCACGACGGTCGACCGCGTCGACTGGCGTGGCGCAGGGGCCGAGAAAGGTCTTTGAAGCATTGGCCTGCTGCAAATTTGGGCTCCGCAGGCGCTGGTGGCAAGTGCCATCCGAGGCGCCCGGACGGCGTTTCGGGCAACTGAGCGGACGGTGTGCCGGGCCAACATTTCAAGGGTTTCTGCTTGTGGTGCCAAGAAGAAGAAAGGAAAAAAAAAAGATTCAACACTCGCTCGGAGTTTTCGGATTCTGGCTACGGGTGGTGTATCCAGATAAGCGACGGGCGGTAGGGTTGAAAAGAAACTGGTATTTTTTTTTCTGCTTCGGTCCTCTCACTCTTTTTTTTTCCCTTCGTTGGTTATCACTTCTGCCCCGGTGCACGGGTGCCGCGGTGCCTGGGCCAATTAGAGTAATGGTTGCGCGTAAGCGCGGTGTGAGATCAGCTACTTTACGGGAATGCAGGATATCCGCCCTGGTGACTCATTTTTGAAGGCCTTCTTCCTAAAATTCACAAAGCAAGATACAGGGGCGGGGAATTGGGTCTTGAAATTGGCGTGGATTTAGAATGGCCCACAATTACTGGCTCTTAGGCTTTGATCACACGGAACGTGGGCATATCTGAGGGACACGTGACACAACCCGCTCGTGAGCCCTACGTACGAATCTCCAACTACTTACAGTCATCAACCGCTGCCAATTATTTCACCGAAACACTGTAGTACAATATTGCGGCCATAGTATACGGAATCATAACCGTACCACGGTCGTGATCAAAAATGTAAGCTCGAAATAGACGATTGAGTTCAAAAAAAATATCGTGATTGTTAAAGAGGCATTAGGGTGTGAAGAAGTGACTGGTACTTAAGAAATGTACTTGTGGCGTCTTTAGAGCCCACTCTCTTGCTCAACATTGCGTATCTCCATCTGACATCATGAAAACAGGCATTTAAAGTCATTGTATCATTAAAATGATGTGATTTAAAAATATCTTTCTAGTTATACAAGGTAATTCAACGCTGGCACGTACTGGTCTAATACACTAGTGTTTCAATCGTGAAATTTAATACGCAAGGCCGAGCCCCATGTTTGATTAGTAACTTAAATTGAGATGAGTAATGCTATGAAATGATCATGCAAAGAAGGTATGTTTCAAAGGAGCATATGATGTACGCGGATTTTTTACGAAGAATTGTAATGGACATGCCATAGTTTAACTGGCTGACTTATTGTTGGGCAACTGTGTTGGAAATGGTGGCAACTCCTCTTACCAAGCAAAAGTTGTATGACACCATCAGCGTGTAGACTTTCTGTATCACTTATGCCTTTCAGAATATGCGCTTCTATGCCCATTCATGTTCATAATATATATGGACAGGGCCGTATTTTGAAAAGCGCAAACGGAATATCAACAATTTTTGTTTTATGCATCGATACACTAGACTTACTTTCGGCAGTTTATGATTTATATAATTTCCATAAAATCCATGGTATTAGATTTCAGACCATTTTGACTAGCCTAAAAAATACTGTGCAATAAGAGCTTAGTGGATACACATGTCCAGTCTTTTGTTGTTTTCATATCAAGTAACCAGAATGGTGTTTGAGTCCCTTGTGATCCTTCACACCCACGAAAACAAATTCAGATCAGGAAGTATTTGATTATCCAGCTTTAGGCCCTTTTTCATTTGACATGGGTATGTCGTCTTTGCGCGACTGTGTGAATCACTTTGAGGCATTGATACTTTTTATCGAGTATCTCTAGTATTTAAGAAAGAGATCCAGACCAGTGATATGGTATGATATGAAGTAAAAACGTACACTTGTTTCTATAAATCCAAAACACACATAACAAGAAAAACTCTACAGAGAATGATATATGGATCGCTGACTCAAAGATGCGACGATGCCCGGCCATCATGACACTATACCCCGATAAGCCCCTCCAGTCATGCATTGTTGTGCACAAGACTAATCCCAGATAGTCTGGCCATCGTTTGGTGTGTAGAAAATTAGACATATGGAACGTGTTTCAGCAGTAGACGAACCCGGGCGCCATAGTTTCTCTCAACCGCTCCGCTTGTACCATTTGCGTTTGCGTAGGTCTCCAAACAAGAACAATCTTGTTTACACGCGAAGGCCTCTTGGGTATTTCTTGGGCCCAGCAAGCACGTGCTGGTGTTAGAAGATACGGGCACCTTCTTCTCTTGGAAGAGCCCCAATGCCCCATATGTATTCGATATGATGGACTTTTCACATACATATACATAATTCGAGAAACGGAAGGTCCCGAGATTTGCTGAGCCCATCCCCCGAAGCGGCACAGCTTCACCCAAAAGACACTTGGTGAAACGACGAACGAAAAACCAGTCGCGTGTCCAACCTCGCCAAAAGAAAGCGCGGCCCGAGTCGAGATGTGCTAGTTACATGGTCTACGAACAAACACAGACGGATGGGAGATATGTAGCATGCAAGTCTATAAATGTGCGGGGCTAACACACTGCAAGCCCTCTGTTTTCTTTTGTTTTTTTCGGTGATCCGCGTCTCCAGTCTGTGTCTGGCATTGCTGGTTCACTGGTACGCTGCGTCTCCATGCTTTGTTCTTCGGCCGAGCCTACCGGCTGACGGCGTCTATCGCCGTTTTCGCCACAACTTGCCAAAGAAAGAAGAGCCCAGGTGACCATCGGGCGCCATGGAGGACCGCGGGCGTGTGATCGGGTCGTCGGGGTGCCCTGCACAATCTGGCGACATACACCTGGTGACTGATGCCGGTGACTGGGGCTCCGAGCAAGACGCTCGCGCGGCGCCTGACGCAAACAGCTGCGGCTTAAGGTGGCCGACGAGACTAGCAAAAGAGCCAGACGGGCTGCCCCCGAGCTCTCCTGGCGCCAGCATGTGGCCCGAAAGAGCCTGCAAAAGCGCCGAGCGGCGCGAGTGCAGCACGCGGGCCACGGGGGCCACGGGTCCAGCAGTGGCAGTCGCGGCGGCTGCCGTGTGGATCTTTGGAGTGGCGCACGCGGCATACAAGGAGTCTGTGCGCGAGCACACGGACGACGGGGTGGAGCTGCGGAGCCTATCTCCTGGCGCCGGCGAGCCGAGCGGCGACCGGAGCGGCGAATCTCCAAGCAGTGAGGCCCCGACAGGTGAAGCTCCGAGCAGTGAGGTCACTGCGGGCACGCCACTAGCAGGCGCACAGGGCCCGCTGGTGCAAGGTTTTCCTGGGCGCATCATTCGCATGAACGGGTGGTATGTATTCTCGTGGACGAGACGCATGATCTCGTTTTTGGCCGCCGCTAGCCCGGCGGGGCATGGCGGGCACGCGTGCTGCGCCATGAGCTCACGCTGCGTCTTGTTGGAGAGGTTGACCTGCGCCTCGGCCTGATCAGCGATGTACGTGTGGATGATGTGGTTCCACATGTGCGTGAGCGCTTCGGCGCCTGCCATGTCTGTGTGGGCGGGTGGGTGTCCCGGCAAGTCGTCGGCCTCAAGCTCAAAGGGCACGTCCGCAGACGCCGCCAGCGACGCGCGGCTGAGGCCGCCCAGCGTTTCGCTGGGCGGCAGGCCGTGGGCTTGCATGTGCAAGAGCTCGTAGCGGCGGACGTCCAATAGAAAAGCGAGGTTCTCGTGGCTGTGACAAGCGGCAAGGTACTGGTCAAAACGACGGGCGTACGCAAGGCGCTCGGGCAGTAACGTGTGCGGAGTCGCCGCCACCTGAAAGCAGTCGCCAATGAGCTCCTCCATCAGCGCCGGCGCTTCCAGCAGCTCACGGGAGATCTGTTCAGAGAGACCGAGACTCGAAGAGTCATGGCCGGGAATCGAGGAGTCTTTGCTGCTGCGCCCGTGGTGCATTTGTTTGGGAAGCGTGTGTGGCGATATCATGGCGTGTGTACTGTTAGGGTAAAGGAAACCAGAATGGCCCGGCAGCAGAGCTTTGGGCAGTTTGCTTTTTTGCAGCAGAGTCTCTTGGATAGAACGTGTGGTCGATATGAAAACCTGGTTTTGTACGATAAGTCTATGAGTACACCGAAGGCAGATCCGAAGAGGTGCCGGGGGTACAGAGAGAAGGGTCACGAAGAGTATGCGGAACCGTGAGCCGTATGGCGTGAAGGGGTGGGGTGGGTAGAAGGGTGGGGGCGACTTGTTTATTCTTAAGCGAGGTAACTGCTGCGCCAGGCCAGCGTGGGGGGATCAGACGTGAGGGAGATGGTAAAAAGAATCGGTCCAGAGTTCTAGAGACGGAAGAAGAACGCAATAACGCGAAGGGAGAGAACGGGACTCGAGGACCGGAAAAACACACGTCGGCAGCAAACGTGGCGATACTCCGGATGAAATACACTCAGAGAACACGGAAAAGATTAGCGTTGTTAGACGTACTGCTACTGGAGCCCGGAAGATGCATCGGGCGCAAAAAAAAAAATAAAATGAAAAAAAAAAAAAACATCAAAAAGAAATACCCGCATTCGCGACGAAAGCCTCGTAAAGCCGTTGCTCTGGTTGTATGCATGTCTTGCATGGCCGGTGCCGGATAGCCGTCTTCTTTGCACGGCACCGCCTTTCCATTCGCGCGCCCCGGCCTTATGCACTTGCAGCCTTGGCCCCGGCCGCACTTGGCTTGGCCCTGGGATTGGCCCTGGGATTGGCCCTGGGATTGGCCCTGGGATTGGCTATGTTTTCGTTTTTCGCAAGGGCCATTTGCTGCCCCGAAATACGCCATGTGCCCCTTCCTGCTCCTCTTGTCTCAACTCATTCTCCTTGTTACACCACTGCTTCTTTCAATTGGATTTTATTTTTTATTTTTTATTCTATTCTATTCTATTCTATTTTATTATTACTATTATTATTATTATTATTATTATTATTATTATTATTATTATTATTATTTTTTTTCATTCTGGGCCCGCGTTTGCTTACTCTCTGTTGCCCAAATTGCCTTCTCGGAATTCCTTCTTGCGTCCCACGCCAGAGCCGCGCTGCACCAAGCGCACCCGGGCGCGAGAGTTCGATGCAGACTCAGCCATTACTAGAACCCCTCGCACTGGTTCCACGCCTGGACCCGTGCGGCCGTGAAACATACGATCGATGCGTTTGTATACGGAACAGACGGCCGTCCCTTCTTGGCCGTGTATAAGCGTCGGCCATACAAGTCCGGTGCATTTGCACCCCGTTTGTCTATGCGGCTCGGGAGTTGCCCGCACAGGCTGCCCGGTGCTAAGGGCCCTGTCTCAGAGCCATTTGCGCGGCGACTGGGAAAATAATATTTTTTTTTTTTTTTTTGGGGGGGGGGGGGGGTTCTTTCGGGTTTTTTTTTGGGGTTTTTTTTTGGGGTTTTTCCCTCTCTCTCTCCC
>JAKTYP010000127.1:0-29742 GCA_030561945.1 Metschnikowia krissii
CCCTAAATTTTGTTAAAGACATTGACCCAAACAAAAACCCCAAAACCCTCCCCCAAACCCCCCCCCCCCCCCCAAAAAAAAAAAAAAAAAAAAAAAAAAACGGGACCAAAGTTGGCTCCTAATTTGGCCCGCACTACGCCACCCTCATAACTCCCCCTCCCCACATAAAATTCGCACCTTGGCCGCGAGCGTCTATATGCCGTCCGAAACCTACCGCGGAACGCACTTCAGAACATGGCCGTTCCCCGTCAACCTCGAAAATACTAGCAACCTCTTTTTGTTTTCCCCGAATCTGCCCATATACCCTGGCTAGAGCGTGTTTGAGAACGTGAAAAAAATCACTGTAAACAAGCTTGTTCCACCAAACACCATCAATTAATTCCTTGAAACTGCTCTTGCCAACCTCAGACCTGAACACGCGACCACGCTAATATCAGTCGCCAGGGACCAACGACCCGTCACAAACACACCGACATAACGTCATCATCTAGTGTCTGCTCTTCAGTCTTTTATTTTTTGCAGACACACCGCTTTAAGTGTCAGCTACAAACGCAAAAAAAGAATCCCCGTTTCTGCTGCTACCAGTCTAACCGCCCCTAGCATTACCCTGGGCTATGTCTTACAACTACGCATATAGCCGTCAGGACCCACCCACAGGAAGGCTCTGGTCCGGCGCATCATCTAGCTCTCTGCTTAATGATCCGAATGACCCCAATTCGGCACAGAACAACGTGCATAATCCACAAAACCAGACACAGAACTATGCGCCGGCGGCACCCTTTCGTAACCCGTGGTTCTCATCCGCAGCTCCCCCTGCGCTTGACGCCCACCTCTCCCCCCTGCTCAACACCGCGAAAAAGCAGCTGTTTGCTAACCAGCTTCCAGTAACCTACGAAAACGGCGCACCCCAAAGCACCAGTAACGCCGCGTTTGTGACTCCACCTACGCGCGCAGATAATCCGTTCAACCAATACTACACCGGCCCAGACGTCGCACTCGCCGGCGCCCCCGACCGCCGCATGTCTGCCGCAGTGGACGGGCTGCTATTCAACCCATACGCGGATGCATGGCCTCCGCCTAATGTCTCCGGACAAGGTCCAATCCCGCACCAAACGGCTGTAAACACAGGCTATATAATGGGCGGAGCCCCTGCTGTTCCTGGTGGTCATTCTGCTGCTCAGCGGCGACTGTCGGTGGCATTTGGTGCGGCGCTGTATCATGCAAGCCCGATGAATATGCGGTTTCTTAGTCCCCAGATTGTGGCCCCACAAAATGCGATCCCCGGCCCTTTTACCTCATCTACTCAAACGCTTTCCGCATTGCAAGGTGCGGTCCCTCAACGGATGACTCGTGTTCACAGCAAAGCAGACCTTCAACCACGCATTCACACTCAGCCACGTTTCAGACGGCGCTCCGTGAATGCAATTCATATCTCGCCTGCAAATGCACTCACAGTGTACCTTTCTGAAACTTATGCCTTATGCCAGCCGCAAAAATTTAGATATTCTAAGACATCAAACCCAAAACGTGTCCTAACAAAGCCCTCGGAACCAAAGTACAATAACGGACACGATAATGAAGACAGCGATTACATATTGTATGTGAATGATATGCTTGGGACCGAGGAAGGACGTAAGTATGTGGTTTTGGATCTCTTAGGATCAGGAACATTTGGCCAAGTTGTCAAATGCCAGAATTTGGCCAACCAGTCTGTTGTTGCAGTCAAGGTTGTAAAATCAAAGTCAGCATATCTCAACCAATCTCTTTCGGAGGTCAAAATCCTTGAATTTCTCAACCAAAATAGCCAGTCAGGTAGCTTCATCCGCCTCTTGGATACGTTCATGCACAAAGAGCATCTTTGTCTTGTTTTTGAGCTCTTAGCTTCAAACTTATATGAACTTATTAAGCAGAACCAATTCCATGGTCTAAGCATGAAGCTAGTGAAGTCCTTGACCAAGCAGCTATTGAGCTCATGCGCTCAGCTCAAAAATTTCCAGATTATACACTGTGATCTCAAACCAGAAAATATTCTTCTATGCCAACCAGATAAGCCTGAAATCAAAGTGATTGACTTTGGAAGCGCCTGTTTCACAAGGAGGACAGTATACTCCTATATACAGTCGCGTTTCTACAGATCTCCAGAAGTCATCCTCGGGCTACCTTATACAGAATCAATAGACATGTGGTCACTTGGATGCATCGTTGGAGAGTTATTTTTGGGACTACCCATGTTCCCAGGATCGTCAGAATATAATCAGATCTATAAGATTGTGGACATGTTGGGGGAACCACCAAGACACATGTTGGAACATGGCCGCAATCTGTTACAGTTTTTTAACAAAATACCCTCGTCGGACCCTAATGGAAAACCAATGTATCGCTTAAAAACATATAATGAGTATGTGGAATACTTGAGCAAGGAGAAGGATAAGAGTGAGAAAACAGAGCAACCAAACAAGAATTATTTTGACCAGAAGTTGCTTAAACATATTATTTTGGACTACAAAATGCCCTCAAAGAAAATGACGCAAAGCATGATTGAAAAGGAATACGATCAACGTCATCTTCTTATTGATTTCTTGACGAAGGTATTGAATCTTAATCCTTTGGAGCGTCTCACTCCGCAGGAGGCACTCAAACATCCGTTCGTCAATGATGCTCCTGCATCACAGCAGAAAACGTACTCGTCCACTAATTCCACGGCGTCACTGACAGCACATACACATGCAGATTTAACCGATGACACAATTATGAGGGTCTAATAATTGAGAGTCGCTAAACCTTTTTTTAGTTCCTAATTACTATACATAATGCCACCACCATGTCGAGCGCCGCGAAGTCGTGCGCGCTCAAAATACGAAATTTGAGACGCCAGCCAAGTTCATACAGTCTCATGATTATGACTATCTTTCGAACATCACACTCTCAGTATTTACTATAGATTTGCACGTGCCCAAGAAAGAAAAGCGGTATCTTACAGAACTAATTCACTTACCAAACTTGCAAAAACTTGTGGAAAAACTCTCCATACGAAAGACAATATAAATAATGAATGTCAGCACAAGTGCATTGGGCGTAAGGCGCAGAAAAGCCAAAGGCCAGAATATAGATGACGAGGAAAACGCGTCTCTTTTGAGACTAGGGCCAGAGTTCCAGCGTACCCAAATTACGAACTCAGGGGATGAGGAGCAGCTTATTGCGTTGAACTTATCCGAGGCACGGCTCTTGGTGCGAGCAGCATTGAAAGAAAGGAAAATGAAAACCGAAAATAACCAGACTCTTGATGAAGAAGACGAAGACGAAAATGTGAGAGAAGACGAAATTGCCAACATTGAGCTTGCTGGCCCCAACTCGAACGAAATTGTACACAAGACGTTGAACTACTTATCGACGTTTTCGAGGTTCAAGAACCCGTCATCCACAGAGACTGTGGAGAAGCTCTTGAACGATTTCGGAAGTCACGCATCGGAGCCATTGCATCCTTTTGAGTTGGCGCAGTTGGGAAACTTAGAGTGCGAGGATGCGGAGGAGGCCAAGTCCTTAATACCGAGCTTGACAAATAAAGTGTCTGATGTGCAGTTAAAGACCTTGTTAACCGAATTGCGTAAATACCACACCTTGTCGTAAGTGGTATGATGTTAATAAGTGGACGTGAATGTGGCGGTGGTGAGATAGATCCATGAGTAGCAGCAAGGACAGGAATGCGTGTATTCCTTTTTGACTGGGAATGCACTGCCACCGACATTTTCAGTCTGTGTATTTCGAGTTGTCATTCTCAGATTGTTGGCTGAATCAAGCGGGCGCGTTGTTTGAAGTGCAGCAGCACCTGAAGCAGAGACCAATATGGACCCGCGGACCCAGCATCAAGTGAATATCGTGGAGAAAAGAAAACAAACAAAGATGCCCGAAGTGCGATTCAGAAATTCCGAAACGGTTATTTTCGTAGACATGTTTGAAGCCTGTGACCCTGCCCAGCCGGGCTGTAAAGTTAGCTAGAACAGGCACAGCGTCTTTGCGCACCCAATCAATTTGAGGGCAGGTGATGAACCGACCTGAGCTTGCGCCAATTAGATGACCTGTTCTGCCATTCTACGCCAAGCACTGTCGTTGATGAAAGGGGACTTGTAACAAGGACGTGGTTGCCAATGCCTTGCTAGAGTTGCAGACTCAACGTGCGTATTCTACGGGTCAGCGCACGGAGAGCGGCCAATGAAGACTAATGATTTTATTGCAGAAGGTGTAATGGCATGTGCATGTACCCAACGCCAGTGCTCAATGCATAGCCTGGTATAAGAGTTCAATGTAGTAAGGCAACCGTGCACTCACAAAGCATGGGGTATTTTTTTTTCTTCTTTTTTTTTTTGGGGAAGCAGCCGTATTATCCAGCCTGGAACCAGTGGAATAGCATGAATATAGCATCCGCAAGCTTGTTTCTGGAGAGCACAGTCCCAGGGGTCCTCTAAATATCAACAGGTATTTATATGGCGAAAGAGGAAGCATCGGTTTGAACCAGGCACACGTTGCGGAATCAGACAGTCGCCACACTGCCATGAATGGCTACTCAAAGTTTCCCCGTTGAGGAATTAGAAACGCATATCGTGTGTACAATGCAGCTGCACTATCCTGTCCTGTCCTGTCCTGTCCTGTCTTGTCTTGTCTAGTCCGGTTTGGCGTAATTGACTTGGTAATAAATATTAATTAACGCGCGCCTGGAAGATGCTAATCACCAAGCGGCCTAGAGTTTACACTAAGCACCCCAAGCATTGGGCAGGCATGCCCGGTGGCATACCCAAACAACGTGTTATTTACTCACGGCACTGTCTAAACAACTGACTATTCTAAACAACCAACCATACCCATGGCCCATCCCGCATGTACCTTGGGCCCACTCTTCTCTATCAAGACCAGGACAACACACGAATGGGCGCCAACAGCAATAAATGCCTCGTTCCCAACACCCACCCCCTCGCTCCCCAAAAAAGATAAAAAAGAACCAACTCAATGAAATTATTGTAATTGGAAAAAAAAAGTCCGAGCCCGTACGTAGAAAGATAGCTCCCAGCGAGCCCACCGAGCGCGCACACCTCTACACCATCATCATCATCATCATCATCATCACCTCCACTTCTACCATCATACTGACAGTCTCCGGAGTCTGCTTTTTGCCACTACAACATGGATTCCGACGACCTCTACGATGAGTACGGCAATTTTCTTGGCGATGCCCATGACTCGGACGCCGATTCAGACACGGACAAATATACGGGCACAGGTGACGCGGCCACGCCACTGGCCAGGTCGCTGGAGGCGCCCCCAGATGCCATGGCCATGGTAAAAACACCCGCGGCCGACCCTGGGGCCAGCAGCATGCTTGAACCCAGCGCCATAGTGGAGCATAGGGGCGGCGCGCCGCCGGTTTCTGCCGCACAAACGGTCGTTGTGGACCCGACTGATACCGGCACAGGCGAGCCCGTGATTGCGCCGCGGCAGCCCGCGGCGGCAGCGGCCGTACACGGAGCCGAAGATACGGGGGCCCCAGAGACAACGTACCTGAAAGCGTACTTGCAGAGCGTTGCGCAGAGCGCGCCCGGGCGCGTCCGCAACGTTGCGGTGGTGGGCCACCTTCACACAGGCAAGACCAGTCTAGTGGAGGCGTTGTTGGCACAGACACACCCGGGCATGGCCAGAAGCACAGAGCGTGGCAGTGGCTGCAATTCAGATGGCAGCAACGGCAACTCTGGCGGCAAGCGGTTACTCGACACGCACCCACTCGAGCAGGCGCGCGGCGTCACCATCCAGACGTCGGTGACGACACTCTTGCTTGAGGACGCGCGCGGACGCAGCTATGCGGTGGGTGTAGTTGACACGCCCGGGCACGCGGACTTCCGTGACGAGGTGCATGCACTGATGGGCGTGGTGGAGGGTGTGGTGGTGGTGGTAGATGTTGCCGAGGGCCTTACGGCGCCCGGCCGACGGCTCGTGACGGAGGTGCTCCGGCGCAACCTCCCAATGACGCTCGTGCTCAACAAGCTCGACCGGCTCGTGCTTGAGTTGCAGCTCGCGCCGCGCGATGCGTACCACAAGATCTGCCACGTCTTAAGCGACGTCAATGCCCACGTGCACCACAACGAGTATGCCGCCACGTACACGCACGAGCGGCTTCTCAGCCCATTAAAAAACAACGTCGTGTTTTCTTCATTCACGCTCCCAGCGACCTTCACCCTTGCGACGTGGAGCCGGTTCTACGCTCGCAGCTCGGTCACCGCCGGTACCTCCCCTGGTGGCACCCTAAATGGTACCATTGACGAGGCCCGCTTGCGCATGCTTCTCTGGGGCGATGTCTACTTTGCTGCCGGCCGCTTCTCCCGCACGCCGCCCACGCCAGACGCACCCACCACCTTCGAGCTGCTTGTGCTCGAGCCCTTCTACAAGTTGATCACACACACGCTCGTGGCCGAGCCTGGCGACGGCACGCTCGCACGACTCCTCTGGGACCACTTTTGTGTTTCGCTTCCGGCTGCCGCATACAAGAAGGACCCGCATGCGCTTCTCCGAGCCGTGTTCCGAGCCGTGTTCCCCGCCGCATGTGACCTTGTCGGACTGGTGGTGGCAGCGACACCGCCGCCGCACGGCGATGCCGTGCTCCGCAGCCGTGGTGTTCGTGCCGATGAGCTAGGCCCCGCGCACACCGTCGCAGAGGTATTTGCCGTTCGCCGTCTCGCCGACGCTTCGCTCGAGTGCCTCACCAAAGTCGTTCGCGGCTGTTTACGCCCGGGCACTCGCGTGCACATTCTTGGCGAGCGTGCCGTCGGCCCGCATGCCGGTAATGGTACCTCACACAACGACACACGCACTGAGCAGATTGGCAGCATCCACGTCCCGGTTGGGCCGTACGCCATGGCCGCTGCCGCGGCGCCAGCAGGCACACTCGTGGCTCTCCGCGGAATCGGCGGCGCCGTGAGCAAAAGCGTCACGCTCTTCTCGGACGACACGCCTGCGCCTCTTCGCATGCCGATCCATCGCACCGAGAACGGCAGCCGCGCCTTCTATAAAGTCGCCGTCGAGTGCCAGAACCCAGCAGAGCTCCCGCGGCTCGTTGCGGGGCTCCAGCAGCTCACGCGCAGCTACCTCTCGGCTGAAGCCCGGCTCGAGGAGAGCGGTGAGCACGTAGTGCTTGCGCCGGGCGAGCTCTACTTGGACTGTTTCCTTCACGACCTCCGCCACACGGCGGCGCCGCCTTTGGCCATCAGGGTCAGCGACCCGATGGTGCGCTTCGCCGAAACCTGCGTGGAGCTGTCGGCTACGAAGATCACCGTGCGGTCTGCGTCCGGCGGCAACAGTATCGCCATCTCCGCAGAACCCATGGCCGACCGGCGGCTCCTGGCAGCCATTGAGCGTGGAGCTGTGTCCTTGGAACTGCCCCGCCGCACCGTCAAGGTTCTCCGTGAGGACTTTGGCTGGGACGCCTTAGCCGCCCGCTCGCTCTGGAGCTTTGCCCCACTCGACATGCTAGACCCGTCCTTGTTACTCGACGACACCCTCGATGGCGATACCGACAAGCGCGCTCTCGCCACCGCTAAGGAGCTCGTCGTCGCCGGATTCCTGCTCGCTGCTGTAGAGGGGCCTCTTTGCGGCGAGCCTGTCCGCCGAACAAAGTTCAAGATCTTGGATGCCGTGCTCGGCGACCGTGTTCACCGCAGTGGTGGCCAGATAATCCCCATGACTCGCAACGCCGTACACACGGGCCTTCTTACCGCGGCACCAAGGCTCTTGGAGCCCATGTACCGTGTGTCTGTCTCGTGCACCTTCCGCAGCGTGGCCGCGGTGCACACCATCTTGGAAAGACGTCGGGGCTGGGCCGTGTCAGAGTCTCCTGTCGTCGGCACCCAGCTCTACGAGGTCGAGGGGTGCGTGCCCATCATCGACTCAGTGGGGTTGGATACCGACATGCGCCTCTACACTCAGGGCCAGGCCTTTTGTTCACTCGAGTTCTTCCGCTGGGACGTCGTCCCGGGCGACCCCTTGGACTCACTCTGCGCCCTCCCGCAAATGAAGCCCGTGCCCCGTGTCTCCATGGCCAGAGACTTCGTCATCAAAACACGCAAGCGCAAGGGCTTAAGCGGCGAACCCACACTCCAGAAGTACGTCGACCCGGAGCTCTATGCGGGCTTGCGCCTGCGGGGCATCTTGAATTGACCCATCCTTTTGCTTTCCATCACGGGCGGGGCTTTGGTTTCTGCCCGTGTGGAACATTGAATCTAATAGAAAGCATATATCCTAATATATTACATCAATAGAAGTAAACCATTCATTCTTATGCTTGATATATATCGCTATACACCACTACGTTATGTTATTGGGACTTTAACAAAAAAAGAGGGTCATTATACGATTTTAGCAATAGCCGTTATTGAGTAGGCCTTCGATAAAATCGTCCTGAGCCAGGCGGAGGAGGTCGCGGCCCATGGGTACCAGGACCAGGACTGGTAGCAAGTTCTTTGATCCCAACAATACGCGTCGGCTGTCTCTGCCATATGAGTTCGCTGTAAGCACAATTTTGGGAAAGAGATATATTGCCGTGGTCGAGGGTTTCCATTTCATGCTTCCAGATCAAAGTCATATTAAACACGGTGATCTTAGGAGGTGGGGAGGGAGGGATGCAGGAGTAAGGCAAATATTTTGGGTCATGTCACAAGTTTGTCCGATCATGAAAAGAAAGATAGCTGCCGCATGTTGTCAGGGCTAGAAATGTACCCCAAGTGTCTCCTCAAGAGTACATTCACAAAGGTCCAGCCAAGCAGAAACACTGATAGACTGCTTACTAGGGGTAGTGGGCACGTACGCATCCAGCCAAAAGTAAGGTTTAGCGACAAGGCCGATGTACAATGAAAGCCCCATTATTCCGAGTGAACTACGAGAAACCGTCACCGTATCTCTTTTTCAACAGCGGTCTCTCCGCCAAAGCGTCTGGACGTCGTTTTCGCATCATTACCACAAGCGAATCCATGCCGCCATTGTCTTGGGCAATTTTCTTCACCAATTCAAGCTGTTTGCGTGGGCTTCTTTCCGAAAATATTCGGACGAACATGTATCTCTCTTCAGAATGCGGCGTGTTGTGTATAAGCTCTTGGTACACTTCCAAGATCTCGTCCACGGACATACGGGATGCTTGCTCATCCAGCAGGCTGATGCGGAGACCAAGCTCGGGTACCTCAAGGATCCGCGTCTCGTTTTGTGCCCGCGTGCCATGGGTTTCGAGATTTGCCATGAGAAGCTCGATGCACTCTGTCACCGACCCAAGTTTATCAGGGGAAACTTCATAAGTGTCGAAGCCCATTGTGTCATTCGGGCTTGTCTTCCCGTCAAAGCATAGTATGTATTGCGTGCCTTCAATCTCCACAATTATAGGAACGTCGAGCGTTGATGCTAAAAGCTCCACCTCGTGGGTTTTAATGCTTCTTTCAATGCCAGGCTCTTTATCAATGCCGTCGCAATCCCCTTCTATACTGGCGTCATGTGTTTCGTCATCCATTTCGTTGTCCATATTGTGCTTCACATTGTGTTCCAGATCGTGTTCTAGATTGTATTCTACATCATCATCCACATGATCTTCAACGTCGTCATCCACATCATTGTTCACTTCATCATCGTGATTATCTTCCTTTTCAGTAATCTCGTGAATGCGCAGTGGACTACTCCCAGGGAGACCTGTATTATCCAGAAGCAGATGTAACGGCGTCTCGTCATTAATTTTTCTCGCTGTCGGGGAGTCTGGCATACTGCATCCATCATCCACATCCCCCAGCTCGTTACCCCCTTCCAACTCGTTTTCTGTTCCATCATAAGTGTTTCCTTCGGCATTGTCGCTCTCCAAATTATCGATATCCTCTTCGCTGTCGAGCTCTATGGCCAGCTCCTCTCTGTTGTAGGCCAAACCGGGCCCAATACGCGAAATCTCTTCTAGAACTTCTACTTCGCTATCGTCATAATTATCGCCTGCCACATTTCCATAGGCCGTTTGTTCGAAATCTTCACTCTGAATACCATCATCGCTCTCATCAATAAGCTCCTCATTATCATCATCATTTAGTCCAGCACGCACCTCCTCCGCCCGTTCAAATACCTCATCATCACTTTCATTTTCGCTTATTAACTCCTCGATTCCACGGTCATCGCCGCCACTATCACCAATCGGGTGTTTTGTAGCAATGTGGTAATCACTAGGCAACACATCGATATCAACAGAGTCGCTGCCTACATCCATGTCTTGAAGATTTTTGTTGTATATCTGCATTAAACACTATGTTGGGAGAAGTTTTTAAAGAAAAGAATTTTTTAAAAAAGATGGTTTGTTGACTGGAGTTTAAGAAGGGGGTAACCAGGCTAACGTGAGATTTAATAATAGTAATGTTGGCACACCCATTGGGTTTAACAAGCGCGCGTGTGCATTGTCTCCGCCAGCTGAACGCGCAACGAGCCAGCCGTCCCACCTGCACATAGATGTTAATTATTAGGATGTATCACTTATTAATTGGAAAGTCTTTATGCCAGATTTTCCGGCACTTCCCTATGCTCTTCGTCTCTCTGCACTAATTATGCTCCATTATTTTGCTAAAGTTCTAATTTGTATACTTTGATTCATTTCTTCTACACCACAGTCTCTCGTTTGTTCGCACGTCAGATTTCATTGGCGCTCTACGGTGCCCACACCTTGAAGCTTTGAGGCTCAACCACCGAAAGCGGCTTGTTCAAATAACTCGTATTTGCATCAGAATTTTCAGCATTTCCCTCCGTGGTCACAGCTTCAGTGGTTTGGGTTTCCGTTGTTTCATTCAACGAATGTTTCACTGGTTTAAAGATCAGACTCTGTACCTCATTCAATATCTTGGTTACAACTCTGAGACTATCCTCGCTTGGTCCAGTCTGAGCACCTTCCTCGCCTGAGGGTTGAAGGAGTTGTACTGCTTCATTGAGTCTCTTAGTGATGCCAATAGTCGAGCGCGTCAACGACAACCTGTCGATGAAGATTTCTTTCTGTTGATGCGCCAAATTTTTCCTTTCCCTCTGATAGACCTTCTCGAGCTCTTTTATTTTTTTCATTTTAAGCTCAAGTTTATTAAGTTCCTGATTGAGGATGGTATTCGTGAGCCTTTGCATTTCTCTTTCTTCATAATTGGCAAACAAATGGCTACGGGCCCCAACCAGACCCAAGACAGCAGTGGCCGCGTCTCGGAGCATATCTTGAGGTGATCCAGTCGTGGTTGAGCTGAACTCTTCTTGTAGCTTTTGATCAACTTCTTCTTTCGTTGCTGAGCCATTTTGCTGTGTCTTGTTGATATTCTTATCTTCATCATCAGAAGACTTAGAATCAGACTCTTTTTTCACCTCGTACATCTCCTTTACTTTAGTGTATAAAGTATCATCGATAACCTTGGACGCATTACCACTGGCAGCTCTAACAACGTCTGCATCTACTAAATTGGTCATAAATACCAAGTTGCTGATGACAGGGTTGTCTGCCGTCATCACGGGGAAATTGGATGCGAATTTCAAGATACCCAAATCACCGTCATTGAGTTTGTTGTACTTGTCTTCAATTGGTAGTTTGAGGAACTTAAGGATGCACTCCAGTGGCGTGCGGCCTCCACCAACTGCTTTAGCAACCATGTACCAATCGTTTTCATGCTTTTGAACGGCCAACAATAAACTGGCAAGCTCTTTTGGCGACCAGTCGCCAGAGTCTGTCTTTTGTTTCTTGAGAGCGGGCTCTGAATCTTCCTCGGTAGGACGCACTTCCAGCGGATCATGATTGGTTGACGTGGATTCCTTAACGTTCATCAACTCTTTGAGTTTCTCGACATTTACATTTTCCGGGGACGGCCTGTATGTATCGAAGGGAAACAAGCCACGCGGAGTGTCATATTGGACATGAAAGTCGCCACAGTAAGGCAATCCGACCAGTTTACCATCATGCGTCTTTTCTAAAGCGTATGCAGGCTTAAATTGGGGATTGACCTGGTAGTTGATGAGCCCCCACTTGTTCAAAAAGCGATGCACGCGCATCAAGGTGCCCACATCACCTACCAATGTACGGCGGCACGAAGTTAGGGTGAGGTACTCATTGGGGTTGAGCCTGTATGCATTGATCATGAAGTTTCTGTAGTCTGCGTATATTACGGGCGACTTTGATGGGTGTGACGTCTCAAAAAATTCCGGCAAAGAGTCCTTTTCGATCTGGTGGATTTTACGCATGTTAAACCAGCTTGCATACGACGGAATAATGATGGCGTGTGTCTGACGAATCCGCGTCTTGTCATCAGCATTGATGTCTACCGGCTGCACGTCTTCGTGCAGTGTAGGGGGCGAGCCATCGTCAATGTCCATGTCTTGTTGGTTCATACCACTGTTTTCAAGGGTCAGTGGCTCCTTTTTTACCAAGCTGTTGTTTACGGACAGGTCTCCGGTCCGAGCGCTATTGTCTGCAACTGCCAAAGGCTCCATGCTTGCTGACTTCTTTTCTCTGTGCTCCGACTCGGAAGCCTCCACATATTTGTCGGTATCTGGGGAAACATCCACTCTCTCTTTAAGCTGGTTGGTGCTCAGGGGTTTTTCGTCAGCCAGGCTGGCGTCGTGCTGACGAAACAAGTTATGCGATAAGTTGTCTGACAGAGCAGATGAGGATGTGCGGCTGACAGACACGTCTGAGGATTCTTGGTTCGTGTCCTTCTGTGAGGCCAAGGAGCGTGGTTTCATGCCATCGGAGTCGTGGGTGTTTTCGAGGTGGGCAGCCACTTCACCCTTCGGTGCGTTTTCAGAAGGCATAACGGGGCGGAAGACAAAGTCTTGTCCGTGATCGTTGACCAGAGGATCCCGTTCCAGACCCGATTGGCCTAGCAGTTCGGGGTTACTCCAGTCGGATCCGCCTTCGCCGCTGGCAAACAAATTGCCGGGGTTGTCGACGGTCTTGCTTATGTTCTGCAGGTTGTCGAATGTGCCCTGCGTGCCGAACAGGTTGCTGTTCCGCCCGCTGACATTATCTATCAGTGACTGGTCACATGGCAGGCCGTAGTTGTCGCCGAATGCCGGGTCGAGGTTGTCTATCCCAGCACCAAAAGAGTTATTGTCGTTACCACCGTTATTGTTGTCGTTGTTGTTGTTGTTGTTATTGTTGTGGACAGCACCCGGAATTACTTCTGGAGATGCCGACAAATCCATGCCGTAGAAAGAAGGCGACTTGCTATCAGAGAGATTCTGGCCGACGTCCATGTGACTCTCGGCAGCGGGCAGTAGTCCCGGCATCATCTCTGAGTCTGACATCTGGGGGATGTTTGTGTACAAATACTAGCAGAGGACAGGCGGCTGAGATTGTTGATTATTTTGCTTCTTCTTCCTTTCTTTTTTTTTTTGGTTGATGGAGAGTGCAAGTGTTGCAAGGGAACAAGGGTATATCTTTTTTTTCTTTTTGTTTTGAAAGTAGCGTGCGCACTCTGGCTGCGCGTTGGCCTGAATTGGCTATGGGAGTTGAGCTGAGAATGGCACTGGAAATGGGCGTGAGAATGGGGGAGGTCGGGACCAGCAACAAATATGCGAAAATAGGAAAACACCTTTCTGAAAAATAGGGGGGGGAAGAGAGAAAAGAGCACCAGCTTCTGTTTATATAAGTATTATTCGAAGACAGCAAAGAATCTCGGGTGAGGAAACACAATGAAGAAAGGATTAAAAAATAATGGGTCGAATTTTGGAATGCTTATCACTAGTGTATTTAGGTACGGAGAGGCCTGAGATGAGAATGAATATTGGGGAACACGCGCGTACCAGCTGAGTATGATATAGGTAAGATCTTGGTTCTAGACTGAGAAGAGAGGAGAGGGATGAGATATGGATAAAGAAAAAAAAAAAAGATATGAGAAAATGAGAAAGCAAAAAAAATAAGGGGGAAATTGGAAAATGGAAACTCAAGTAAAATGAAAAAGACATCAAGGGGACGTGGAAATAGAGCGGAAACACGCACCGAATGGCATATCCATCCAGAATTAGGCGGGTCCAGGTTGGGGCCGCGGCGCACAACGAAGATCCAGGAAACTGTGCCAGCATTTTCAAGGCCCAGTTCCGGCGCAGACGCACCTGTCTTGTTTCATTTGACAAGGTGAAAAAAAAAATCCGCAGTCAACGTGAGTACAATTAACGAAGATATATGGATGGGTCTAGCAAGTCCGTGTAGAAGTGATGGGTCGTATAGGACAATGCCTCTGTCCTAGCGAAAGCTAGGCGTAGCGGAAAGACAAGAAGAATTGAGAGAAGAAAAAACGTAGGTTGCCAGAGCGACCTTGCCGCATGTATGGACACCATTGCAGATACCGCCTCGGGACTGAATTTGGGCTTTGGAGGCGGGACATGGCCGGATGGGGGCATACTTATATATATTAGGTTACTCCTCTGACATTAATATTAGGTGGCTCCCCAAAAGCATGGCACTGCAGGTAATCAGGCCAGTCATCACGTTTTAGTCCCTTGAGGCACGGTCAAATCACGACATGTAATAAAAAAAAAGCCAGAAATAATACCATCATGGTTATTTCAAGATATAACTACCTGGGCTAAGTATTGAAGTGACCACTTCAAAGAACAATTGCACCCAAGCAGTGCTTGCGGAAAATGGCGAGACACGTTCCGCACCTCCATACTATCTATTGCCTTTGCGCAATAAACACTCCGCAACATCACCGGACCTGTGTCTTCAAATAGCACCTGCGGAAAAGTTACCACAAGACATAAGAACGGGACACGAAAGACGGGAGTGAGGCGCTAAATCAATTCAGAAAAAAAAATGGATAATGGTGCAAACTGCCCGTTGGTCTTGAGATCCTATATCGGCCCTCCCCCTTCTAAGGTGCGTGGCACGTGACCAGAAATCCGACCGACTCGTCCAATCACACCAAATACAAGTGCGGATAAAAGACGCAACTAACAAGGCAAAGCACCAGCAGGATGTCAAGGATCCATAATACCATCTGTTAAACTTACCGGCTCAAACATACAAAGTCCATGCACCAGAACAGTCTCATCTATGCTAGAGACGCTGGTCACGTGCGTGCGTACAGGGCTGGCGCCCCTCCTAGCATGCACTCCCACACCGGTCCCTTGCCAGAGGCCCCATCGGCCGCGACGCTCGCTGGGAAAAAAATCCACTTGAAATTTTTCTGTTGGTTAGAGCCTTTTTTTTACATTCAACTACATCGTCGCCATGGTTCGTTACGCTGCTACCCCAGTCAACCCAGCCAAGTCTGCTTCCGCTCGCGGTGCTTACTTGAGAGTGTCTTTCAAGAACACCAGGGAAACCGCCCAGGCCATTAACGGCTGGAACTTGGAGAAGGCCCAGAAATACTTGTCGGACGTCTTGGACCACAAGAGAGCCATCCCTTTCAGAAGATTCAACCACTCCATCGGTAGAACCGCCCAGGCTAAGGAGTGGGGTGTCCAGAAGGCCAGATGGCCCACCAAGTCTGTCAACTACGTTAAGGACTTGTTGCAGAACGCCCAGTCCAACGCCGAGTCCAAGGGCTTGGACGTGTCCAAGTTGAAGATCTCCCACATTCAGGTCAACCAGGCTCCTAAGCAAAGAAGAAGAACCTACAGAGCCCACGGTAGAGTCAACGCTTACCAGTCTTCGCCATCGCACATTGAGCTCATTGTCACCGAGGAGGAGGAGCAGGTGGCCAAGGCTGAGGACACCAAGAAGGTCAGATTGAACCTGAGACAGAAGGGTAGATTGGCCCACCAGAAGCGCATTGCTGCCTCTGCCTCTGCTTAATTTAGTTCCTGTGTAAAGGTAATATATCGTATCATGTGACCGGACACTGGTCTATATTTTTGGCCTCTTGTAGATACCCTTTTGTTTCGAAGCATGCGTGTTTTTGATGGCCGATCCGATTGTGATAGTATGGTTTTGCAGAGCTTCGTTGCTCTTTGATGCTTAATGGGAGACTGCGATTTGGGCTCCTAATATACATATATATATATACAGATAGGATGCGAAGACTAAAGAAATCAATAAACGCTCTTCAGAAATAAAACCCTCTTGCTGCTGTTACTGTCTTGATCACTGTAAGCATTTTCATTTATGCTTTTTTTATTATTGTTTTGATACTTTGTTGATGTTTTGGTAAGAACAATGAAATGATAGTGCTCGTTTTCTAGCTCGGATGTCGGTTCTATTTGGCAAAGTAAGAGGTTTTTTCGCATCCAGTGCCAAATAATACATGACTGGGAGGTAAGAAAAAAAAAACCAAAAGCAAGGAAAAATACAAAAAAAAAAATACAAAAAACTGGCTACGAAAGTACACAATGAAACATATTCATACAACTGTCACCCACGAATCAGGTGAAGACCATGGGTATTCCTCACCCTCCGAATTTGTTCTCTGCTCTTTATTTAGGTGCAATGCGCAGTGACCATATATACCAACTACTCCAACATCTCCCCAACACCGGATGTTGGGGTCTCCTTCCCCAAAATATCCCTTTTAGTGGACCATGTATTTACATTAGCCTTACTCATAAACATGGCCAATATTGAAGTTTCGACCGCCCCACCAAACAAGAATGCTGGAAGCATGTGTGCTGTGGGTTACGCGAGAGACTGACGCGCAGGCGTATATCGGAGCACCGAGCCCTGGCCAATAAGTGCCGTTTCTTTTCGCACCGACAAAGCCTTTTACTTACTTGTCTTCATATCACCTAGAAAACATAACACAAACATAATGGGAGGTGCTGGTCCAAAAACTTATATGGGTTGGTGGGGCTCTATGGGGTCCCCCACGCAAAAATATGTGACTTCATACACGGTTTCGCCATACGCCACCAGACCATTGAAGGGAAACTTGTACAACGCTATCTTCAACGTGTTCAGAAGAACCAAAAACCAGGCTGCGTACGTCATCATCCCTGGCGTTGTGTTCTGGAACATCTGGACTGCGGCCAGAGACTACAATGAGTACTTGTACACGAAGGCTGGAAGAGAGGACTTGGAAATTGCCAACGCTTAGGGCCTTTTAACAAATGCATATCCAGCATAGCAATACAAATATAAAGACATCAGAATGCTTTGAACGTAGACACGTAGGAGCCCTGCGGATAGAATTGGGCTTGCCACTGTACCATTCTGTTGCTCGCCTCACACGGGGGCCACGTGCGCCGGCTCATATTCTAGCTGAAGGTCTCTGAATTGTTCTATATGGTCCTACAACATAGAAACGCCTATTTTGTGCGCTTGTAGACTTTCGCCAAGAAGGATGTCAAGACTTCCTTTTTTAAGCCCCTGGATTCGTCAACCAGGTCGATCTGGGCGCGCAATTTCGCAACGATGTCCTCCTCGTACAGCTCGTAGATCTGAGGAATTTGCAATTCGGCAAACAAGTCTTTGACGCGCTGCTCACTCTGGTCATCCTTACGGCCGTAGTTGTCATCCAAGACCTTGCGCTGGCGCTCATCTGCCTTCAACAAGGCCTGGTTGACGACCCACGAGCACTTGTTGTCCTTAATGTCGGTGCCGATCTTGCCGATCTGCTCGGGCGTGCCGAAACAGTCCAAGAAGTCGTCTTGGATCTGGAAGTATTCGCCCAACGGGATCAAGACGTCCTTTACCTGCTGCAAATCTTCGTCGCTGTTAATGCCGCACATGTACATGGCCAACGCCACGGGCAAGTAGAAGGAGTAGTACGCGGTCTTGAAGATCACAATGAACGAGTGCTTCTGCAAGGTAAACTTGTCCAAGTCGACGTGCTCTTCATCCGCAGTAACCAAGTCCAACAACTGGCCCAACTCTGTCTGGAACGTCACTTCGTGGAACAAGTCTAACAAGTCTACATAGTAGGGGTCTTGGCGGAAGTGCTTCTTCAAGAGAATGTAAATGGCACCCTCCAACATGAATGAGTCATTGATGGCAATGTTGCCCACGCCCTCTGCCAAGTACCAGCATGGCTGTCCGCGCCTGGTTTTGGACTGGTCCATCATGTCGTCCGCGACCAAAAAATATGCCTGCAACAACTCCACTGCCCAGCCTAAGACCGCCACCTTTTTGAACTCTGCCTGTGTCATCGCCTCCAAAGAAGTGCCCTTTAAGATGCAGTATGTGTCAATCACCGAAAGCCCGCGATTCAATTTTCCGTTGGGTGTGTTGTACTCCAAGTTGTTGGTGAACCATTCGATCGCTTCTTTAGGCATACCATACCCGATAGCAATCTCTTGCAATTCCTTGACTAAGCTGGCAAACTCGTCAACAAACTTGTGTTTCAAGTTCACTTTATCCATTATGCTCTTTGCCTTTGTGCGGTTTTGTGTGTTTTAATTTACGCCCGGGGAACGTCTCTCAATGCAGAAGAGGAAAGTGTTAGTTAAAGAAATCTCACTTTTGGCTTAGGTTGGAATTTGGCTCGGCTCGTATGGCCAGGCCGCGTAGCGTATCGACTACTGGGCAGACGTCGTCGCGATTCTCGTAAATGCCTGCATATTTGAATCGTGCTCATTGGGTCATTTTCTTTATATTTCCTTCAGCACGAGTCTACCTGAGAAACGGGCAGGGAGTTGTTCACTGGTCACAGGGGTATGTTGAATTACATGTATGATTTTTTTCGGTGTCCAATTTTTTTTAATGTTATGTGGGATTGGAATAGTTTTCTTTGTCTACATGGATGAGACATTTCTAGTAATATTAGGCCCTTAGCCGTGTATTGGTACGATACAAGCGGGTGCGAGTCCCAGCTTCATCACGTGAGTGTTTCGGGGCATCGTCTCTTTTATAGAAACCTCACTTTTTAGCTCCGATAACTTCAAAAAATAATTGCAGCACCACAATTTCGCATATGGTCTCCCACTACACTACTCAGTGTGGCCCTATGGAGCTTAACTAACGTTGATCGGACGGGAAACAGTGTTTTCTTCATGGTATGGCCGCAACTGTGAGATATAAGGGTTGACAAGTAAATATAGAGTAAAGACTAGTGCTTGCAACTGTAAACATTAACAATGATTCCAATACCATGCTTTATACCCATGCAACAACGGAAATTAGTTGCAGTGACGAATGAAAAATTGCCCCTTCTTGAGCGGTTCAGTCATACCGACACCACAGAGTATATGCTGAAAGCTACCTTTTTCGCACATGTTTTTTAATAGTTGTTTTTATCACCAAGAGGTTTTTATTTGTCTTTCATTTTATGCTGAGTTTCCCATGTCGTTCTTTAGGGTCTCAAATACTTCTTTATTGGCGAATATCAGGAATTACCTCGATTATAGCCTCCTCCAACTTGGCGTGGGTGACTCGTTGCTTTCCGAATTCGAGCACGGGGATATACGTGATAATCGTACGGACCCCATCTGAAGGGTTGACAAGACCTAAACATCTCGGTACCCTGGAGTCAGTGGTGGAAAAGTCAAAGTTTTTGCCGTTTTTGGGCTTGATTGCCAAAAACATATCTTGTCTGAGAGTAATGTCATAGTTTTGGATAGTTTTGCCCAAACACCTCTTCACATACTGTTCTGAAGTGTTTATAGGGGCAAGTGCAATCACACAAGCTATAAAAGTAAAGGGTGTAAGCAATATCATATTGCAAGAAAGAAATGTAATATGTGTTTTGTGAAAAAAGGAAGCCCGCTTTTAAGTGATACTTTCGCACACACTGGCATTTGAACCACAAACTACATGGCGTACATGGGAAGTCATTGTAGGTTTTATGTAATCGTCTGCTTTACTTTTCTATTCTGTGATGTCTTATTATGATACTTGATTTTTTTTCATAATTTTTATTCCTGAGAAATCGATGCCATGAAAAAAGGGAAATAGTTGGTCATTTTTTGCAGCTGCAAAAGAGTCAACTATACGGGAATAGAATATATACCAGAAACAAAACTAACAAAAGAAAAAATACCAATTATTGTTGAAAGAGAACATTAGAATTGAAATAATTTTTATATCTATGATGGTTCTCTGACCTAGGGGATGAGGCTTAGGTACATTTTCCAAGTCATGGCTCCATAATCGGTATTGATGGCGCCTACAATTTGAATTCGTGTCATTTTTACTATATGTCGATTATTTTACACCCACATATGTCCCCACCTTGTGGTTGTGAGGAACACTAGATCGAAAAATTCTAAAATATCCTTTCTATGCAGACAAAGGTGATGTATTCAAAAATTCAGCTCAAGAAGCCCTTGTTAAGTTTCTTTTTCCTCTAGGGACAGAGCGATGCAGGCTGGTCAATTAATTCTTTCGGGAAAATTAATATTGACTCAGGTACATAGAACTTCTAAAATAGGAAAAATGCACCGTTGTTTATACGGAAATTCCTCCTTCAGTCCGATACTCCTTTATATTGATTCAAACTCTCTGAGACAAGCGTATATTTACAGCAGGTGTTATTTTCAAAAGCCTTTAACCCAAGTTTCCTGAATCTTTTAGAGGCATTTTTTTGTTGCCAATTTGACTTCAATATACAAACAATGTCTTTACACAGTGACAAGACCCCCCCTCCCTTCAATTTCAAGCGTTTCGTTAAAAGTTTCTATTTGTCATCTTGAAATTCAGAATTCTTAATTTTTGGGTCTGAAAAATAAATGCCGTTTTCCACTGCGTATATTATAAGTTTGTTTACTTTGAATAAGCTTTTTTGTGATCAAACGTCAGAAGTTAAGGGCTGGAAATTATCTGAACAAAAAAAGACCAGAGGAATGTCCTCTTAGGACCTATGACGTTGTCGTTGGAACGAGCCGTGACAATTGATAGTGGAAGCCGCAAGACACATGTTTCATATATGCCCTCGCATCCAAATATCTGCTTAAGTGTCAGTCAGACTCAGACGACGCCATGTATTGGTTTAAAAAAACGATGCGAGATTCATAAAATTATTATCTGAGTACTTGTATGGTAATTGGATTCACACACACAAAAATACACACCCCATGGCCCCAGCATAGAGGTGGCGGGAGTTTACACAACAACGATTCAGTATCTCCTGTCAATGATAAATGCATCGATAGGTCCACACACTTAGCTACTGTACACTCTAGTTCCTGCTCCTCTTACTTTTGCCTGGGCGGGTGGACTTACCTTTCTTTGATCTTTGGTTGTAAATGTCCGCAGATGAGTCGGCGTCATTTCTCCTCATGCCTCTTTTGGGGCCACCGTGACCGTACTTTGAATCCTTGGCCATTCTCTTGCCATTGGGCTTAGCTCTTTTGGGACGTTCCTCAGCAGTAGCCTCCTCCAACGCAATTTGGAAGTCTGCGTCATTCGACATCTCGTTGGCACCTCTCTTTTTCTTCAACGACTTGATTTTCTCCAACGCATCTCTCTTTTGCTTGGCTCTATCCTGCAAAGTCTCGTTCTGAACCTTCTTGCCAAACTTCTTCAACATCCTCTGTTTCTTGGCATCCTCAGACGCCTTCTTGTCGGCAGCCTCCTTTAACAACTTGCCCTTCAACTTGTCCATGTGCTCGTCGCTCTTCACCATCTCGGCAAAGTAATCTAGCGGTCTCGAAAACGGCACCTTCAACTTGAGGAGCGTGGTCCTGCCTTGTTTAACTGCGTCCAAACCTTGTCTGTAGAAAGCCAACTCTCTCTCAGTATCGTCGTAGATGTCTTTGATCCCGACCTCGGCCTTCTCGGCACTGATCACCGACTGGTGCTCGACAAACGAATGCTTCTCCCACGGCAACACAATTCGGGCAAGCGAGTCTTTCATTGCCGCAATGTTGTTCACTGTGAGTTTGCTGTGTGGCACCACGTCTGCATCTGAGTCTAGCTCCGCATCAGACAATGGGATATCTTCCTCGTCTTCTTCATCCTCCCCTTTCTCGGCATCTTCGCTGTCATTCTCGGCCCCAGAGTCTTCATCTTCCTCAGAGTCATCATCGTCGTCATCGTCGTCCCCACTTTCGTTGATATCGCTTTCGCTCTCGCTGGCGGCCAACTTTTCAAGATCAAAGTCCTCATCGTCCTCGCTGTCGTCTTCGGCCTCATTTGTACTTGCTTCCTTTGCCTTGGCAATCAACTTTTTCAACTTTCTCTTCTCTTTTTTTGACAATGTGGCACTTTGGTCCTCCAAATGAGTGATGTCAATTTGCTCATTCTCAGACCCCAGCTCAGACTCCTCTTCTGGTTCCTCTAGCACTGGTTTCACTGGCTTCACAGGTTTCGTAGAGCGTTTGGGGTGTTTGCAGGTGTTCTTCTCAAACTCATCGGAAGTCTTATGGTTTTTAAGAGCCACTTTTAATTTTCCTTTACTCATGATGGGGGACTTTTTTTTTCTTTCTGACGATGTATGCGATGCGATGGGTAAAACTTTCGGGTGCGATGAGAAGTAGAAGCGGTCGCGCGCGAATCATATATACTCTGACTAAAAGGGGCCATGCGACTTAAAATGTATAGTTGTGTTCATTGAGAAATCTCTTGCCACTGCCATAGCGCCACCAGCGGGGCAAGCAGCTGGGAGGTTTGATATCTACGCCTTCATGCTTGCCAGCCTCGTCGAAGCGCCGGCAGATGCACCGTTTAACCGCTTGGACCTCCTTTGATTGCGGGCACGACATGTAGGGCATATGGAAGTAGCCAATATCCTCGAAATGGTGGATGGCGTCGCGGTCCAAGAGCAAGGCGAGGCCAATGGAATGCACAGGCGCGTCACCCCAGCGTTCGTAATAGAAACCACCGGCCTGGTCTAAGTGGTCGAAGTATGCGCCGTAGGCCTCGCTGCGGAAGAAGTCTAAGTTGCCGATCTCGAAGTTGGACCAGAAGTGGCACATATTGTACTTAGACTCGTGGCTCACGCGCATATTGTAGAAGACGTCGGTGTCGTTGGAGGTGGTGATGAAGTCGTATGCGTTGTTGGGGTGGAGGTAGTGCGGGTACTTTTGGATGAAGTCCTCGACAGCATCCCAGAGCGTGGGGATTGTGTTCTCGTACTCTGGGATGGAGATGGTGAAGCCGTATGTCTTGTTCGTGGTGCGGAGAAGTTCGAAGGGGTCGTACATGAAGTCGCACATGTACTCGACGTCGGGTTCCACGCGGAAGTACCACTCGTAGTCGAGAAGCCGCTGTTGCCGATAGAAGTAACCCGAGTTGAAGTGGCACATGTTGCGGTACGACCTGGAGAAGCCATATATGATATCCATGGACCGGGCGATATTGTCGTTGAGTTTGTCAAGGTCGATATGGGGCGGCGGGTTCCAGTCCGCCGCTGGGATGTGTTCGTAGAAAGTTTCGCCACTGGCCATCGCGGTTGTTTGCTCCATGAATGCGTCTGTGAACGGCACGTCGTTAAGAAACACCCACGGGTACTTGTAGTGCCGGTTGAAACGGTCTTCTAGCGAGCGCATTGAGTCGAGTGCGCCGGCCAACTCGGAGTTACGTACTAGCATCACAAGTGTTGCGTTCTCTCGTCCGATCTGCCGCCGGTCGCGCTGCGTCGAGAGCACGTCGAAGTACGAGTTCGAGCTGAGTTTCTGCTGCCTTGTGAGCGCAGGGTTGTAGCCGTACTGCTGCACGAGAACATCCGGTTTGGTACCAGGATCCGGCCACGTGGGCAATAGTGCGAGAAGCCTCGAAACATATGCCGAGACTGGCTCCGTGTGTGTGGTTTGGTCCAGTATGGCAGCGAGTTCAGCAGACTTATAGTCCTGTGCCTGTGTGCTGGTATGGTTGTGGTATAGCGCGGAAGCTACCAACAAGATCGAGAGTGCGTAGTAGGAAACCGAGACCGCCAGAATCATGGTATGGATGGCTAGTGGATAGGGGACCGGTAGGGGTGGTTTGACTTACGGGTCTAATGATGTATGGGCAAGCCCGTTTAGACTTAGTCTGGGATGAGAATTGGGTGCGAAATCGGCGCGCACCCAACAAGGCGATGCTATGCCCTAGTGCCCCAATGCCTTGAGTCCTATAAACCACCAGTGTCACCAATATACTTGATATACATTGTATTGTGGGATTTTGAATATGTTATAATGCGCCATATGTTAGTGTGTCGGCCAAAGCACATGTGCGAGGCGTGTCACAAGTCCAGACATTTTGGACGGGAGCCCGGGCGGAGAGTAAAGATCGGCATAGCCATGGCATTTTCATATATGCATTGGTCCAGAGTATATGGCACCTCGCCCCAGCTGATGACAGCAGCCCCATTATAATTTCTCGGACCACTAGCCACTAGATACTAGCTAACTCTGGGCAGGTTTAGATATAAGTCATGTATCTTAGGCCGAGTTCTAAGTCTTGATGGTGGGTAGCTGAGAGAATACACCGACGCCAACAATGTCTATTTTACGGGGGCAAGCACAAATGTAGAAATAAACAATAGTATATGGATATAGGTGAGAAGGGTAGTTAGACGAAGCGTGTAGTTTTATGAGGACATGTCTGAAACCATACAGTGTTCGCTCATGTTCCGAGACGTCATTGAGGTGATTCCATCCAATCATCACTCCCAAAAAGATATTATGAAGAAATTTGAGAAACAGCACAGTTGTGTACTGCCTCATTGGCAGGGAACGTGCACGTGCACGCATATTGCTTCACAACATGGATGCAAAGTTGGTGCACGTAGATACACTGTGAATAGCGTGGACCACGCAGAACTCCGAGATCGCAGGGTCGATAGACTGCATATGCCAAGCACAGGCCTACAAGAATTATTAGGGTCTGTTTTCCTGAGTCTCTTTCCAGGTATAAGTTGGTATTACATGGCTGTACAATCCGATGCGCTCTCAAGGGAATATGTCATTAGGCCATAATGGTGATATATTCGTAGAAATTGCAGCCATTTACACGAGGCAGTGGTCAAGGGATTGACAGGGTCAAGGCTGTAGGAGATTTACAGAAAAGATGCAAACAAGTAAGGTCTGGGTATGCTGGTATTTTCCCGTCTCTGTAGGGAAACCGGAAAACAGAGGATGGAGAAACTCTGTAGACTTCAATTGACATATATGGATTGCAGTCGATGCGACGGAACGCAAGAAGCGTACGAGACACGGTGCTATGAAGGTATATGCGTGATTTCAGCCTTTTTATATTTTGGTCATAAATAGACTAAACGAGAGAGAAAGAAGGGTGACGCAGGACATGTGGCATATACTTGCTGATGGGACTTGCATTCAACCAGACTCTATCGAGGCGTACTGAACTAGCTACACCCTCTAAACTAAATACACCCTCTAAACTAAATACACCCTCTGTCGATTCTAGTCAATGCAACTCTTGTATTAATAACACCGAATGCACTGCTTCGACCAACTGTACTATTGTACTTATTTTAGTGGTTATACAGATCGCAGTGAGTATACTGTTTTACTGGTTGTACTAAGCTTACTGATTTGACTGATTTGACTGATTCCACTGAATATATTGGCTGTACTATAGTACTATCAGTACAAACAGTGCTGACTTCACGAATTATATTAACTGTACTCATTCTACTAACCTTAGTGATTTTTTCCCTAACAGCACTGTGATATCCCAACCTTACCCTTAATATAATGGCACAGTGGGCCTACTATTTGTAGCGCATTTATGCAAGACCCAACGGAAGCACGCAGCGCGCACACCTCTATAAAAGCACGGCTCGCCCCCACCTTGTCCATGGCTATTTCTTCCATGCATTCTAGTCAGTTTGCCACCGCAGCTCGCAACTAGGCACTAGCAGCCAGGCCAGGCCCCAATGTCCGAACCGCGAGCCAATAAACAAGACGCCAACCCCCGCCCGATAATACAATAAAGATGAGAAAAGAAAAAAAAAAAAGGATAAACATCAACTGACAAAAGCATAAACAAACAAAAAATAAAAACCACAACAAAACAACGAAATGAAACACAAGGAAAAACCCGGGGAAAGGTCCCAACGCCGTCCCAAAAACCCAAAAACCCACACACCATGACACCACTGCTCACAGACCCGCGACTGTTGCCCCGGCTCGCCCACTGGCCAATGACAGGCGCAGCATTGGTCTGACGGCGCGCGCGAACATAAAAAGTCGCACCCATCTCGCCCGGGCCAACCGTACAAAACTCTCGCTAACCTTCCCCTGAAGAAACACCCCACCAAGGCTATAGCAAACATATACATCAGGCCATGCTTCGCACGATCAGAACCCAGGCGCGGGCTGCGCGGCGTCTTGCGACGACCGCGGACGCGGCAGCAACCCCAAACCGCGTGCACGGCGGGTTACTGGACCAGGACCGTATCTTCCAAAATGTCTACGGTACGTATGGCCATGACTTGAAGGCGGCGCAGCGGATGGGTGACTGGCACAAGACAAAGGAGATCATTATAAAGGGCGACAAGTGGATCATCGATGAGATGAAGAAGTCTGGGTTGCGCGGGCGCGGTGGCGCCGGGTTCCCGTCGGGGCTCAAGTGGTCGTTCATGAACCCGCCCGGCTGGGAGAAAAACCCTGGCCCGCGGTACCTAGTGGTGAACGCGGACGAGGGTGAGCCGGGCACGTGTAAGGACCGTGAGATTATCCGCAAGGACCCCCACAAGTTGGTGGAGGGATGCCTCTTAGCAGGCCGCGGCATGAATGCGACGGCCGCGTACATCTACATCCGTGGAGAGTTCTACAACGAGACGGTTGTATTGCAACAGGCCATCAACGAGGCCTATGCCGCAGGCCTCCTCGGCAAGAATGCCTGCGGTTCTGGCTACGACTTTGATGTGTACATTCACCGCGGCATGGGTGCGTACATCTGTGGTGAAGAGACCGCCTTGATTGAGTCCATCGAGGGTAAGGCGGGTAAGCCGCGCTTGAAGCCACCTTTCCCTGCGGGCGTGGGCTTATTTGGCCGTCCTACTACTGTCGCCAATGTCGAGACCGTGGCAGTCGCGCCTACCATCTTGCGCCGCGGCGGCGACTGGTTTGCCAGCTTCGGCCGTGAGCGCAACGCCGGCGTGAAGTTGTTCTGCATCCTGGGCCATGTCAACGAGCCCTGCACCGTCGAGGAGGAGATGTCCATCCCCTTGCGTGAGTTGTTGGAAAAGCACTGTGGCGGCGTCAAAGGCGGTTGGGACAACTTGTTGGGCGTTATCCCAGGTGGCTGCTCCGTGCCCATCATGCCCAAAGACGTCTGTGACAACGTTTTGATGGACTATGACGCGTTGAAGGACGTTGGTTCCGGCTTGGGAACTGCCGCCGTTATTGTCATGAACAAGCAGACAGACATTATCCGTGCCATCCAGCGCTTCTCGGCGTTCTACAAACACGAGTCCTGCGGCCAGTGCACACCATGCAGAGAGGGCACCACATGGTTGCTGAACATGATGGCCCGCTTCGTCAAGGGCCAGGCCACCGAGAAGGAGATTGACATGATATTCGAGTTAACCAAGGAGATCGAAGGCCACACCATCTGTGCCTTGGGTGACGCGGCTGCGTGGCCCGTCCAGGGCTTGATTAAGTCTTTCCGTCCCGTCATGGTCGATAGGATTAACAAGTTCCACCTGGAACATATGCCTGTCGCCCCCGGCGGCTGGACTGAGTCCGGCAAAATCAAGGAGGGCGTGGTTGTCGACAATCCGCTCCCGGCTGCTCACCACTAGACGCTCACGTGCCCCGGCTCCTGTCACTTTAAGCGCACATTGACACTAATCCCTTGGAATTCTCCGTGTTTCTAAAACATGTCCTATTCGCCTGCATTCAATAAAAAAGATCACTTTTGAGCTTCATGTAGCCCTGTTTCTGATGGCTTCTCTGTCCTCTCTCTGGCTGATACACATTATATAGTGGTTTTGAATGGACGGGTTGCTGCGGAGATGGCGGCTCCGTGCATCTGAAATGGCTACTGATCACGATGCGATCGTCGTGATTTGTTTTGGGCAATAGCAGACGAGAGTCTGCGTTCGTAACAGAGACTACGATCGCATCCTATAGTTGTTTTTTTTTGTTTATATTGGCGTCGCTTCGTATCGCGAGGTGCGTTCCATCTTTTTAGCTTGCCGTCGTATGTTTCAGTCCGTACTGATCGTGAACTTCATGTTTAATTTTTTGGATTATTGTAATGTGGTAGTAGCCATTCCAAGCTTTTTATATTTTAGATGGGTACTAGTGGCAAACGCTCTCGGTATAAAGGTTCTGTCTTCATAATGTCTTGGGGAAGTGTTAATTGTTTGACCTTCGCCCGACTCCTTTCTTGGTTGTATAGAAGTTCTAGGGACTGGTCTAAAATCGCTTTCTCTTCTCTTCATTAGTCCTTTGGCCGCACGTTTCTGCGTAGAGATATGCCTGGTTGAGGAACCATTGAAGTTTTGCGACGCGAGCCTAATTTGGTTCTGTTGGACTGTGGTTGCTGTATCATTAGGTAAACAATTATCCGTCATGCTTGCTTCCGGAAGGAATGCTTTACATATATGTTTTGGTGAGGTGCATCTCAACATTTTTATACACAGCATGTTTTCAAATGTTGCGATAGACTCACCCTAGGTAATCAAGTAATATATATCGATTACAGGACCTTCTCGAGAAATTACACAAGGTACTCTGCCTAGAATTATGGCTTGTATTTTTTAATATGTTGCGCATGCTTAATACGAAGGCATTACCAAGGCTGTGTTCTCTAGTAACTATTATATATAAGAACGATCTTGGCAAAGCATAGGATAGTGTTGAAAAGCGGTCTTCCAGTTACTTTGCGGTACCAATGATACCTTAGTAAACAAGGGTGAGTCTTTTTGCTTCAATTTTTTATGTTCCACCCCTTCGGCATAGTGTTTATAAACTTCTGTTTTAATGATTCATAGATTAGGGAGAAGAGGGAAAGAGCCGGATTGTATGAGCATATCACGTAGATTTAGTAATAGACAGCCAATTTAATCTCGAAAAGGTACGCGGAACCCAAAATCAGAGTAACAAAAACAAATGAAGAGTACAAACTCTGGAACAAATACATGAAACTGATCATACATTTATACATATATTTATATGAGCAAATGTGTATGCGCACGTAATAAAGCTTCCGTTGCCAGCATACCAGGCCCATTGAGAAATGATCACGGGATTAGCATACATATGACTGGACGGTGCTAAATTCTTTGTAGCAAATTCCAAGGTGACATTTTAAACCATATTCATAGGCGAAATCTCCGACCTAACTAGCAATCGTTGATAGTGGTGACACGAAACACTGGAACGCGCACGTCTCATGGCATCGGGCCTAATGATGGTAATGTGCCACTAGAAAGTTACAAAGAGAAATACAAAAAAGACACGCCACAATCTTTTCCTCAATGGCGCACACCTTATCTGAAAAGAATCATGAACATGTTTCCGCGAAAAGCAAAAGGAGTGGCAGGCTACTAGAGGACTTGGACGATGACGTGCAGTCGGTGCACATGCTAGAGGCCCGGTTTCAAGGCACCAAACGGCCTCGGCTCTCTCTAAAAGACGACACAGATGCTGAAAGTGAAACAGACACCGCCTCTGCAAACAAAGGGGCGTATGCGTATGCGGGCGCGAGCTCCAACGGGTGTGGTTTGGCAGTGTCTGGTCGTGATAATACGACGAATATAGAAGAAGAACAACAGGCACGGGAGACTGAGGCACAGGCCAAAATAAAAACGGAAACAGAAACAGAAACAAAACGAGAAGCAGAGGCAGAAGCAGAAGCAGAAGCAGAAGCAGAAGCAGAAGCAGAAGCAGAAGCAGAAGCAGAAGCAGAAGCAGAAGCAGAAGCAGAAGCAGAAGCAGAAGCAGAAGCAGAAGCAGAAG
>JAKTYP010000128.1:0-10419 GCA_030561945.1 Metschnikowia krissii
TTCCTGTGCCTGTTCTCCGTGCACGCCGAGACCCGCGAGCCTGGACCTAAACCTCAGCCTGAATCTAAGCACAAGCCTGAATCTAAGCCCAAGCGTGAGTTGTTGACTACCATTCTTCAAACTTTAACACCACCACCACCACCACCACCACCACCACCCCATCCCCAGAAAGGAGAAATTGTTTGTGCCCCTGCCGCCGGGCCCTGCTTCACATATACGACACCGCCTGTGCCCGCACACACGCAGGCCTTACACACAAAAAAGCGCCGGGCTGCATCGCGCTATTCCACCGCCGCGCTCCAGGCCCGAAAGCACATTCACAAATTAGCCACTGCTGCGTCCTGTCGCCCGTCTCCCTACACCCCTTTCAGCACCCAAGCCTGTTGGTCTGTGCCTGGGGCCTGTCTCATCGCGCTCACCGCTGCTTTTTCCTTTATCTACTGAGGTTTCTCTCCCTGTGTCCACTTTCTCTTCGTCCTTCCTTTCCCTCCTTCCCGTTCCCGTTCCCGTTCCCTTTCCCTTCTTCTCTTTAACTCGCACTTCAACTTGCCATATCCAATACATCATGTCAGACAAGGAATCCGCCGAATCCCGCCCGGGTAAACGCACCCTGAAAGGCAGGGTCTTCCAATGCACGGGCTATCCCAATTGCAACAAATCGTTCACGCGATCAGAACACTTGGCTCGCCATCGCCGCAAGCACACCGGCGAGCGCCCGTTCTCCTGCCTGCTCTGCTCAAAGAACTTCTCCCGCTTGGATAACCTCCGCCAGCATAAGCAAACCGTTCACGCCTATACCAGCTACCTGAACGTCGGCCCCGACCAGCCCGAACGCCTATTTTCGCCCTCAACCCCAAACTCCGCCCCAAACGTGCGCCGCCCTTACGATCCTCCCAGATTCCTTCCACTCGAAAAAGCCTATCTGGCACAGGACGCCCTGAGTGTCTTCGCCGTCGGCCAGCGCCATCGCTCTCTACAAGATTGTGCCATCGCCCCTCACTCAAGCCTAATACCGGAGCTGATGGCGTCGCCGCCCCTTTCTGGTGCGTCCATGTGCTCCTTCTACCCGACCTACTATCTGGGACCGCTGCTGAATGCCTCTTTCTCCGGCGACTCCCAGGACTCGCGGAACAGCCTGTTGGGCTCTGCGGCCCACGCTGCTAGCGACACCAGGGACGCTCTCAAGGAGCCCTTGAAATACAACCCAAAAAACAGACCCCGCCCGCTCTCGCTCGTCCACATGTCCTCCGACGACAACTTCCACAACAGAGCCGCGACCGTGCCCTCTGTGCTCATAGATCCGCCCCTCAAAACAGCGCCGCCCTTATCCAGCTTCGGACGGCTGTATTTGTACGACCTGTCGCGCCCGACTCTCAGACCCCTTATCGCAGGCACCATGGTGTCGCCACTCTCTCCACTTTTTCGTCAATCTTTTAACCAGGTCGCCTCCTCCTCCATGATGAACTCCTCCATTCCCCATGCAGTACCAACTCCGTGGCGGCTCACGAGTCTTCCGTCTCTAAAAATCCCCATGGTTTCTTCCATACACCATTCCCCTTTGTCTGCCCCATGCTCAAATCCTCAGCAAGACAAGAAAAATCGTCCTCCACCGAACCAAAATGTGGCCCCTCAATCTTCCCCGCTTGCTGAGCATACAGATAGAAAGACCACCCGCGGAGGTAAGGTGAATATCAATCATCTCTTGTCGGATGACTCGCCACCTACAGAGGAACCACTCCCGCAGGTGCGAGTTGAAAATTCGTAAACCTGTCAAGGCTCGACAATATCAACTTAACTCTCCTTCACAATTTCAATTATTACGCTCTTTTCCACATACCCCGCACTCCTGTGGCTTTTGACTTTGTTCCCGCTTGTTCTCCCACAATATTGGAGCCACTAATGCACACGCTCCTTTCAGACTCAAGCCAAACATCCTTGTTCCAATTGCTTCTTTCCAACAGAGTGCATTTGCTTCCATCGTACTTGCAAGGGTTTTGTTTTGGTTTTTCGGTTCACATCTTTCATAGTCTTTATAGATACTCTTTCTACATACTTGATGCCAAGAGGTACTTCCGGTCCGAACTTTCAATGTTACTTATAATTAAATTCCAAGACAAAAGCATACAGTTTCTTGATACCAACTTTTGCCTGTGACGACTTAAATATATATATATATATATATATATATATACGTATATACTGTGGGCGGCATCTTATGAAGAATGCCTCAACTGCCAGCGTATACCACAGCGTTTTAAATTAAACGCACGACTTTAAAATAGAAGAGATACCTCTTGAGCAAACATCACATGTGAAGTTTGTATAGGCATTTTTCTAGCTTCTTCTAGTTTCTTTGGTTCCAACACATTTAATGGTAAGACTTGTTTGGTATTGCTGCATGCTTTAAGTGTTTTCTCAGAGCCTCTTCCTTTCCCCTCCCCCACCTCTCAGATAATCATCCATTCGTATTTTGCAGACACAGAAGAGCAATTTTTGGCTTCTATATTGTGCAAATATCAAGCCATCTGCTCACATAGAGATATTCAATCTCTGCTCTGGCTCCTCTAACATTATTCATTGCACGTTATCGGAGACTCGGTAGTCATAAGTCGAAAGCACCAGGTATTCAGGCCAACAACGACATACTTGCTCCATTACTACGGTGTAATCCACCCGACTTTAAGCGCTCTATGAGGCGCTCGACGATATTAACTTGCATGGCCAAGCGCTCCACTTTGTCGTCGTGTAAGTGGTCATTGAGGATTTCGATGAGCTTGCTCAAAAGAACCCTGACATTTTCCAACTGACTTATGTATTTGCCATACTCGTTCCAGACATCGTCCTCAAGTGGAAATTTGTTTTCAAGAAATACTGCTCTAGCAGCATGTACCCGATCTATATTCCATAGACTCACATCCTGCGACAACTTGGGGATGATTGCGTCGCTGAGAAGACGCTCATATGCATGAAAAATATCGAAAAGCTCCTTGTTTTCTGCCTGTTTCTTTTTCTTAATGACGAGAAGCCTGTAGTTGTCAATAAGCAACTGTTTTATCTTGACGTTCTTCACCTCGGCAAATCGGGCCTCGTCAAAACCCACACTACCAAGCTGTAAGTTCTTATCTAGATGGCTTCGTAGCATATCCTCACTGTAGTCTTTACTTGGATTAATATCTATAGCTTTGCCGTCGGATTCCTTCGCATTCTTAGTTGCTGTTTTATCATGAGATTCGTTTGTGCCATCGAGTGGCTGTAAGCTCTCCTCCCCTCTAACTTGCTGAGGGGAGAGCTGACTTGCTGATTGTTTTGGACTATTTGATATTACCACATCTTCAACTGGCTCTAAATTCATTGAAGTTTCTAATTTCTTCGAAGGTCCCTGTTTCTCGTGGATCGATGACTCGCTATCAGGTGTTGCAAAATGCGTAGTGGACCCGGCCTGCGCCGCATCACAAGATATGTTCTTTCCACTAGAATTTTCAGTTGTAGATGGTCTGCATATGTGAACCAGCTCGATATCAGTGAGATCTGGAAGCCTGAACTTCGTATCGACTAATTCTGTCAAGCGGGCTAGGATTTTGTCGTTATCTCGAATAGCACAGTACACCTTACGAGCGAGATCATCCAATGCCGCGCAGTTTTCGGTATTAAGACTGTAGCGGCAGTTATTTGAGGTCATGGAGGGAAAAATCTTCGACTTGTAGTATGGCCATGCACCGTCTTTGAGTATGCTAGATCAGATGGCCGAGAAAGTTTATGTCACGTGACTGTCGGGGTGCCATTTCCAGGTTCTTTTTTGGAAAAAGCTGTCAAACACTGATGATAATACCGATCATAATTATGACAGTAACAATAACAAAAATCACAATATTAACGATGACGAAGGAAGAAGAAGAAAAAAATTAAAAAAGATAACGAGATGTATAACTGCAAACACAGGGGCTTGCAAGTACGGCTATACAGCGAGACTATATGAACAGACGAGCCAGCGGCGCTGCTTTGTCGAAGTAGGCCGAGCTGTCGACCCCGCAAGATAGCATACTAAGAGCGAGTGCCTACTCTTGCTTTTGCAGCTGGAGCTGAGCGTTTGAACGTTCCTGTTTGCCCTTCTTCATGGCCTGTTTCAAAGCGACGGAATCCAAGGGATCAAGAAGCTCGAACAGGCAAAGCAACTCTTCGGAAACTCCCATAACGGCGCCCCAGTTGTCAAATTCGCCGCAATAGTTGGGGGCGCTGAACACTGTGACCAAGGTTCTGTCGTTGAAAAACTCATAGCCATCCTCCACGACCATGTGGGCTCTGCATACCAAGTCAAAGCCGAACTTCTGCAAGAACTTATTTATGGCGACCTTAGAAAAGACGTAGGAGACACCACGCTCGTTGTCCTCCCACTCGTTGATGGTGTCAGCGGGATCTGACCAGAGCAAGTCGTTGAGGAGACCAAAGTCTGGAACGTCGGTGGGCCGTGCAATGTTGCGAATCTCGTCCATGGAGTTGAGCACCGGGGAGAGGCCGCCGTGCACGCAGAAGATCTTACCTGCGACAATTGCGGCAATGGGGAGGGTGTTGAAGGTATCGATGAAGAACTTCCATGTCTTTATGTTGCAGCGGCGCTTACACTCGTCGTAGAAGCCGTAGACACGAGTGACGTTGGCACACTCGTGGTTGCCGCGGAGAAGAAAGAAGTTTTCCGGATACTTGATCTTATAACAGAGAAGAAGTAGGATGGTCTCCAAGGACTGCTTGCCGCGATCGACGTAGTCGCCGAGAAAAAGGTAGTTCGTCAGCGGCGGAAAGCCACACTTGGTGAACACGCGGATCAAGTCAGAGTACTGCCCGTGCACATCGCCCACGACCTTGACGGGCGGCGAGAGCTCCAACAACGACGGCTGCAGCAAGAACACCTCGCGCGCCCGGATGCAGATCTGCTGGATCTCGTGCGTCTTCAAGCACACTGACTTGGTGCGCTTGCCCAGGTACCCCGCGTCAAGCAAACGCTGGATGTATCCTTCGAGGTCGATGTTGTGCGTGAGCTCGGGCAGCCCCGCGAGCAACTCGCGTGAGTTCTTCAGCGAGCCGCGCCGCGAGTTGCTGAGACTAGGGAGCGAGCGCCCGGACTTGCGCGACAGCACCGACATGGCATCTGACCGGTCATCCTGCGCCGCGCCTGCGCCGGTGCCCGGGTGTTGCGGCGTCGAAAACGAGCTGGAGCGCGCGGAGTGATTGGTCGACGACCGCGAGAGTGGCACGCAGAGCTCGTCGCCGGCCGCGGCGCCCGCGCCCGCGGCGGGCTTGGCTGACGTGTCTTCATGTGCGCTGCGAGTCATGAGGATGGGTGACATGGGCTCTGGCGTGCGCACCGCTGCGTGGCCTGTGGCGGCCGCAGCGCCGGACTCGTCGCCCGCGCCGGCCGCGGTCGGTAGCGACGCCGACAGGCTGCGCCGCGGTGGCTGTTTGGGCGAGTCCGTGCCGCTGGCGTTCGAGAGCGAGATCCGCGAGCGGATCGACCGTGCGGACCGCGCTGACGACGCTGTGTCTGTACGCGTGAGAGCAGAGCCGCCCTTGTTTTTGGAGGGGCTGTTTCCCATATTGGTGCTGGTGCTATGGAGGGATCGGGCCTAGGCGCTAAGCTGGCACGAGAGTAGAAGAAAATGGGTGTTTTTTGGTAGCCAGGAAGAGTGTCACGGCCAGAGCGGAGAAGATGATGCTGGGCGGCAAAGAGACTGGATCGTTCAAGACGGGTCGGGCCAAGTGATCGTAAGAGGCCGCGATGGGTATGTGTAGTTCAAGGCCACAACGAAAACAGCCACAGTAGGTTTTGGCACCAGATCGTATGGCGGGCGCGTAAAGCCAAGCAGGGAAGAAAGCGGAAGGACAGTGAGCGCAATAAAACGAAACGAGCCGAAATGAACCGAACTAAAGCAAGATCTCTGGTGGATACGCTGGATGAATACGTCGGATGGAAAGCGAAACGAGTCCGGTGAGGTAGGAGAGAAGAAACAAAAACGGCCCGAGGAAAAAAAAAATGATATAAAAAAAATTCTTGCGCTTGGTCGAGCAAGGCGTCGGACGAATCTGTGACGGGAAAAAAGGCCAAACACACGGCCGGAATCAGGGTCTGTGCGGGCAGCGGGGCTCAAGATAAAGAAGAGCAAACGCAGCGGGGCTTGGTGGGTAGGGGGAAACGGGTGCTTGGAAGCCGGGGTGCTGATAGAAGAATGGGTGCTGGGCTTGCTGGGCCTAGTTCACCACAGTCCTGGGCGCCTGTCAATGGGGAGGAAGTACGCGAGCACGTGATCCCGGGCCGCCGTGGCCAGGGGCCGGCATGGCGCGGCGGCCGTTTCCGCAGGATCCTTGGGGGCTGGTTTGCTGGGGGCCGTTTTGGCAGTCTGTTTACGGGATAGAGTGCTGTTTTCGTGGCAGGATGTTTATTTTAATACGTGTGCAATTGGTATATATACTTTTTTTTTTTAGTGGATGTACTGATTAACAAGCAATCTGTATACGTAGATGAGCTTCTCGCGGGTCCGGTTTTGAATGCCCTTCTCCATATGGACCCACCGCGCGGCGCGACGCGGCCCTAGCGACAAGAAACAAATGGTTCTTAAATAATGGCTTTTGAATAATGACTCTTTAATATTGACATGGCCGCTTTAGACGCCCATTGTAGCCCAGGTGTCATGAGTATTTTCTTTAGACTCCAAGCTAGACGCTGGCCAGGCTCAAGACGGGAAATTCTCGGCGTTATCTTTGGCCGCAGCAACCAGCCGAACGATCCTGCCCAGAATGGGGCCTTGCGGTGCCTCGCCAATATTCCGTGCTACAGGGAACTATAGCCTTTGCCTCTTATTCAGGTACCTTTGTTTGCATGAGCGATGTTTAGAACCCACGTCGTTTTGCTATCATTATCCGTAAACTGGCTGGCGCAACATTGCTTGTGATGGAGGGGAATATTATTCCTGGCTCCGGCAACGGAGCAGGCCGCGTGGGTCATGTCAAAGACCAACATTCATTTCCGTTATGTGCTCCTCTTGCAAGTTAAGTCATGAAAATCCTGGACCGGGGCACGAGTTTCCTGGGGGTGCCAGTTCGGAGGAAAATCTTGTATTTCGTGCAATACGTATGTTCTGTGCGTGCGGCTCGTCATTCCACTCGTTTCCTATTTTGCAATCAGAATAACTTCTGGTGGGATATACATCCAAGGCTCCATTTATTTTTAATTACGTACATAAGAAGATCATGGGGACGATGAAAAGCATTCCCAATATTCAAAAAAGACCGTACGTGTTAACTTCCTCGACATATATATAAATGATATTAATCGAATTAATAAAATTAATAAAAGCAGAGTTAGTCAGGTGCTTCTGAAGATATGTAGACTGTCTACGTAATACCCTCTTAAATACAAAACAAATTGAATCTCGAAAAAGGTGGAGCGAAAATACGCCGATTCTCGTCTTCAGGGCAGCCTGCTCCTTCCCCTCCCCCCCTAATAAAAACATTCTTTAGAGATAAAAAAAACTCACCAAGATAACTACTCTAACTGAAGTTAAAGCAGGCCCAAAAACATCCGTGCTTTCACAAGAAACCCAAGTACTGATACCTATTGCGGCGGGCCGCAATAGGTATCTGAATGAATGCATGCATGGAATAGATGATCAGATCTCTCTGTGCGAGGTTACCGAGAAAATACTTCCACAATGAGGGCACTCCAAATACCAAACCAACTCACAAGTAAAATCGCATTCTGTCACATGCACCGTGGGTATCTGCTTATATAACTTGATGAAAGACGCCGATCTAAATGAGTTTGCCCGGTCCTTTATTCCCGTTATCAACCCAAAGTTTATAGAAGTCAAATGAACTGGTCACGTGTATATGGGAGGTACCGTTTTACATCGCATTCCGACACACTGCACAACCCAGCTGGATATCCTTGGTCAAGGGAGACTTACAGTAAAAAAGCTGCATAACGTGGGAGTGCTGGTGAAAAATTCGACTTGAGATCTGATTTTGCCAAAGTTACATTCCCTATAATGGATCCCTGTTTTTTTTTTCTTACCCGTCTACCCAAAATTAGTCGTGGGTACTTTTCGGTGTGTATAAACCGCATATTAATAGATGCCGCAATTTTAAATATAATTCGTGTATCCTACTAAACTGATACGAGTAGAGGCATTTATATAAATATATATATATATATATATAGGAAAAAAATTGATACTAATTTCACGTGCGTGTCATATTGTCGGTCAGAGTTGTAGTTGATTCCGTGTCACTACGAAAAACTACTGGGGACTGTGCTTGTGTAAATAAATATGGGTGCATATACAGGATATGCCGCTGCATAGTGGGTAAGACCCGAGCATGGCAAAAATTGCTCCAGCCATATGTGCGTATCATCTCTAATCTCTTTCCATTTCTTAAAGGATGGTGTCACCATTATGGACCCTGTTATGTGATATGTGGGTCTCTGAATGTATTTTTAGATCATAGGCCAATGCTCCCCTCCACATGTTGATTACAGTATCATATTCGCACCATGCATGTACAGTACTTTTTGGAGGAACAAAGAATGTTCTGCTAATTTGCCAACACTAGTTGACGATGTTTTTGAGACATGATTACATGGACCGGGAGATCTAAAACTGTATGTAGTACCCAATCTTAAATTTAAGTACTTTGTCGATATACACTTTTTCTTTCAGTCACTTTTGGTACTCAAGTGTGTACCTACGACAGATCGGTGGTGTTCGAACATACATTATTTTTTTACATGATCCTAGTTTTCGAAAAGCTCTTTAACATACTTTTTTAAGAGCTATATTCGGGTAATTCCTTTTTGCAGGTCACAGCTACATGTTGTCTCGTGGCTTATAATTTCTGGCCCCAACAAGAATATTTCTATCTCCGTTCCCATGACTGTGGCCCAACTTGACGAACCTTGGAGTTTGGGTGAGTTTCAGGACAAATCAACGTGGCACATATCCAATTTATTTTCCCATCTTAGCTAATCATGTCGTTTCTCCTGATAGATGTTTTCCGTTGTCTTTCAGAACCTCAATGTCTAGACAGTACCTCGATGGTTTTTTTTTCCTTAGTTCACAGTCGTACATGATCAACACAATATACTTTACTAAGAAAGTTGTTATTAAACAAATAGCGGCACCCTTGGAAAATGTTTTCAGTATCAATGCTCTTGATGTCAGACCGATTTCACCAGTACACAGACTCGTTAAAAAGTGGGCCCTTCCTCATACAAGGAATAGTAAGAGCTGCTTGATGAATCAAAAAAGTGAAAAATGGCATGGATAGCCTCTATTGGTTCTAAGTCGTGTCTGGAAAAGTATTCACACATTTTTAGTCACTGCAGCTACAAAAACTCAAAGTAGACGTTTTCTCCATAGTTCCTTCGTTGCATACCAATCCGATGCCACGCTCGACTTCAGTACGGTGTAAAGCTTTAAAAGATTGTGACTCTGGCACTTGAGGCCAACAGCCCGGGAACCGGTCTCAAAAGATACGATTTCATGTATGTTTGTTATTTCTTTTGAATCGAGAAATTGCTGTATATCCATTTTTTAATGGGCGTAGTTGAGATGTCTTACTCGGGCTATAGAGATTTGAGTAATGTAGTACAGACCCCTTTTTTCGTAAATCTTGGTTCAGTAAACATTTTATCTCTCCGATTGTGAGGTTGAGTTTCGGTATCGGTAGAACCAAAAACGTAAGCTATGATCCTTGAGTATATAAAGATTTACTGCAGCTGCTACATGAATGGTGGATATGGCGACACCCCAGACCACTCTGCTTTCTGACATGGGTGTCATAATGAGTTGGAATTCAAAGAAATAGACCCTGCTCTGCCATCTTATTAAAAAAAGAAAAAAACAGCACTGATGAAGGACGAGAACGAGAACTCCGAAAACAGTCTTTGGTATTGACAAAGTCACGTATTTCATCACCCTGTGTATTTTCTTTTACTCCTAGAACCTACCTTTTCACCTTTTTGCCTTTTCACTTTGTTTCTGTTTATTCTAGGCTTGATCGGCTTATTTTTTCTTGTTGTTTTTTCTTGTTTCATTCTTTTTTATCTTTGCAAGGCTAGCCAGGCTGGTAATTAGGCTTCGGCTCGTGGGGCTGAATCTACTTGACATATCGCACCTGCGCACAGGATCCAGGACCTGCAGACAAGTGCACACCTGACAGATTGATGCCTTATAGTCCAAGACCAGGCAACATCGGATACTTTCACACCATGTACCATGTCCACTAATCCTCGTCCATGGGTACTCAATTTAGCATTACCGGTAGTAGTCCCTCTCCCTCAAACGTATGCCTGCTCAAATGTGTGATGTAATAGGAATGTCTTCAAAAAAAAAAAAAAAAAAAAAAGGAAAAAAAAAAAAAAAAAAATTT
>JAKTYP010000128.1:10429-28950 GCA_030561945.1 Metschnikowia krissii
TGTCGTTAATAAAAAAATATTCAATATTTATTCATGCAACTGTTCTCGCCTTGGCTTATCTGTTTAAATTACCCGCCTACCACCGACTATATGTGTGTGGGCGGGAGGCCAGTCCCAAGACATCAGGCACAAAAATCCCGAATTTAGAAGGAGCACTTTTTTTTTCTGCGGGGTACAAGTTTAGTATGGCTATGGTCTCTAATTAGTGACTGTCAATACATGTCCTGATAGAGATGTGCTGTTGTGTTGGTGTGGCCCTGAGAGATTCAGTATGCAAATTAAGAACACGGAAAAGGATCTAAAAGAAAAACTGGAAACACCCGAAAAAAGCCTAGGTCGGGCATGATGGAAATCAAAAAGCAAGCCTAAGCCAGGCCTAAGCCAAAGTCAAGGTCAAGCCGTAACCCAAATAATAAGCCCAACCTAAAGACAAAGCCTAAGCCTAGACTCGAGCAAAGAACACCATGCAGTCTGGCCACAACACTACGACTTTGCACGTGACAAGCACAAGCACGGTCCGTGAAATAATCCCCGCTTACCGCCGGGGATTGACGCATAATTTCATTTTCATGATACGATAGAGCGTGTGTGTCCAAAACTCCGCCCACCTGAAATGATTTGAGCAATTCCCGTCCTGCAGGCCGCGCGCGGGGCCCACTGATCGCACTACGCACTGCCCCCGGTCCATTAATAGCCCTGCACTTGGTTCTCCGCCTCCTCCTCCTCCTCCTCCTTCTCCGCCACCGCTTCTCCCCCGCCCCTCAGGCTCGCTATTCGCCTTCAGCTTTTGTATACCACTGCACTGGTTCCACCACGCAACCACCTCCTCATCTGCCGCCTCCACCAGTGCATTACCTGCTGAACCCACGTTATGCCCCACCATGTCTGCTGTTATTTTAGAAGAACATGATCCATGTGCCGCGCGAAAACCACGACTGCCCCAGTCTCAGGGCGCTAGCACGGGTATTGGCAACAATCCTAGCCCCCTGAGACTGACAGCCTCCAAACCTCACAATATCTCAATCACTCCGGTGGCAATCCTGGACTACCGCCGTGTGGCAAAAACGCTTGCCTTGGCATTTGACAAAGACCCGTTTGTCAATTATGTGCTCAACACCCACACCGCATACCTGCGGGACCAGGCCCGTCTCGCCAGAAAAAAGCACGACTTGATGTTGTCTTTTTTCGAGTTCTCCGTGTACGAGTGCATGTCGGTCGGTGGCTTGGTTTTGGTCGTCAAAGACAACAACTTGGAGCTGGACCTCATCCAGCAACGCTTCAAGCCCCTGGTATTAGCGAAGGTACCGTTCTTGGGCGTCGCCTGTTGGAACAAGTTAGTCTACGACCGCCGCGTTAAATGTTTTGTCTACCCCCACGCCGTATCCTCCTTGGCAAACATCCACCCCACCTCGTTGAAGTTTCATCTCTTCTCCTCGTTGGCCAAATGCCGCCTGAGGGTCCTGCGTGTCGTCGAAGATCAGTTGCACCGCGAGCGCGACCTTGTCTTTGACCTGATGTTGGCCGCTGGCTCTTCCATTAAAACCTCAGACGCAATCTGGTACCTTGGCGATGTTGGAATCATCCCCTCTATGCAAGGCCACGGCTTGGCCAAAACGTTGATGCGCCACTGCCTCGAAAACTATATGGTCGGTCACTGGTGCTACTTAGAGTCTTCCAACGCTGCCAACCGCGGGTTTTACCAGAAGCTCGGGTGGGCATTGAAAAAAACCTTTGTGGTAGATGAAGATGTGTCGGAATCCAACTCCGATGAAGCCGACGCTCCTCGCTCCCGCTTTCGTAAAGGCTCTTCGGTCGGGTTGGTTACAACAGGCACTCTGGGCGAGACTCTCTACATGGACTCGTTCGTCTTGTTTGCTGAGGCAAAGCCCCAGTCCGCTGTTTGAGTCGAGGCAGTTTACACCAAATTGCCCGAAGCCCATTTGCTTCCATGTTCACATTGGAATTATGAATAGCGGTCGCACAGAACGTCGATTTTGGCACAAAGGCAATGTGCCTCTGGATCCCTGTGTACATTCCCAAATATCCGTCCATGCTAAGGACCTCATTGTTATTTCTGGTCAATGCATACCAATATGCTGGCATTGGTTCTTGTTGCTGTATGATTTCAAGTGCACCTCCCCTCCCCCTCTCACTGCATGTCAGACTACATGTGCTTGTTTGGTGTGAGGATCAAATGAGGACGCAAATGGAGCGTGTTTTATGAATATGTTATCTGAGTATCATTGAATATCTTTGCTTATCTTTAAATATAACTGCGTATTTTGAAGATATTGTTTAGGTTTGCGCTGGTAAATATATCAGCCATTCAGTGTACGCTGCTAGAGTATGTTGCTATTAAATTATACTTTATATGTTGCTGATACCCAAGGGTTGGTATATATTGTGTGAAGATCGAATATGATGCTCATAGTATTGGAGTTTGTCATGTTGACCAATAGTGCTGGTGTAGATCAATCATTTTGCTGTGTACTATAAATGTTCGACTTACCAGCTTTATTCAATCCGAAGCATATTCCTGTTTTCTGTGTGATTGTATGTGGATATAAACATACATTTTTCTGAAACATTGTTTTTTTTTTCCAACCGGAGCTGGTTCGATCTTTTTTCAAGGTATACTTTGATCACTACAATCACTACAAGCACGGCATTCCAAAGTCTTTTTGTAAATTATACATGATAGACCGGATGAGAGAAAGTCTATAAACCTAGCCTCGATTCGAAGAAAAAACACGTTATGGTTTGGTCGTCAGGTATACATGACGACTGGATCACCTAAACTACCAGCATATTAGTTGATTTAAGCGAGACATGATATTTTTCATTTTTGTTTTCATGGGTGATTATACGTATCTTATTTATTAAAGGCTGGCATGTGCCCTCATATCCAATAAATGGCATTGACATATAATACCCCATGACTCGATGGTCTCTGGGTGTCTGAAAACATTGATTTTCAGACACACAGGCGCTTTAAATGCTCGTTTATAAGTAGCCGACAATGGACAAGGTATCCAGGATAAAGCGTTTATATAAAAGGTAAGTGGACCTTTCGGGCCTGGCCTGATGTTCCACGCACTGGCTGTCTTTCCCGCGATTTATTAGGACACTCATGGCGACGTAATATAAAGTACCATGCTACCTTACATACATGTCTTCTCACAAAAACACGGCTGATTTATACAATATATATATATATATATAAATAAATATAAATTAGCCTACCGTGCAAATTAAATATGACCATAGATTGAATGGTAAACAAAGTATGCGATCACTAAACAAACAGGGGTGCATGTGCATATGGCATGGCACCTTGAGAACATATCTAGCATTAGTAACCGTGTGGGTCAATGCGCAATGCTCTTTATCATTCTTCATTACTTCTTGATGCCTCCATGTTATGTTTCGTCTCCAATCCAATCTCGAATGGGGTGAAAGCTTTTTGTCCATTTCAATTTATAGACATATTCCTACATATTTCTTCATGTTGGATAATTGAGACCTTTGTAGTATTATTTGATCTTCAACTAAATTTTTGAAAAATAAAATGTCATTCAAGTAAAATTAATATATAAGAATATATACTACCATGATTTCGAGTTTTAATATTCGAGTGATCGTAGGAATTAAAGATATCAATATATTGAAATTTCCCGCTTCACAAAGACTCCATTTATATCTTTATACACACGGACATAGATATATGTATAACGTGTAGGACTTACTATAGCCCTGGTAGCCCGTGCACATCTAGACCGAAAGACCATCTACCCCTTCTCTATACACATAAACATAAAAAAAGTAGGCGTGGACAAAAGCATGAACACATATGTACATACAGCGTGTACAACCATGCTGACCTTCCAAATACCCCGTCAAGACGATTTTCCCAGTCCACAGTAATCACGCCAACCCTCCCAAAGGCATATAGTGCCCCCCCTCACGCATGGAGTGCACATAGTGGCGAGTGCGCGCCGCGCCCTCCTGGTTAACATCGCCATGACATTCTTTCATCATGTCAGAGTATTTACTGCGATGTTCCCTAGATTGCGCAAAACACTCAATACGCATTTTAGCGGGGCTCTGCGGGCATTCCACTGTGCCGCGATCTGCCGTAACAAGGCCCAGCAGCCCATGGCAGGGCCGGGCCCGGGACGTGTGACCACACAAAGCACCGGCCTGAGCCAACTGCCAAAAGAGTCAGAGGCCATGGCAAGAAACACGGATAAAAGAAACAAAAAGAAGACGGGGCACATGCATGAGACTGATACCCCTGCTACTGCCTATGGCAACAGTAAAAACAACAGTAACAGCGAGCTCTACTTTGGGCGCTTCACGAAGGAGGAATACGAGAGCGCCAAGGCGTTCGTGACGTCGCAATACCACAAACTCGAAATGGAAATCAAGGGCACGCATGACGTGCGCGAGAACTTGGGCAAGATGGCTCAATTCCCCGCCAGCAATGCAAGCACCCGGCGACTCGGTGCGCCTGTCAAGCCACCCGGCGTGGCCACGCTCCTGGAGCTCTTCCAGGAAACCATCAAGACCACTGGCCCCATCCTGCTCCTGGCGTACATGCGGCAGTGCCTTACGCACCCCGATCTCGGGTACTACACGACGCGTGACCCGCTTGCTGCTGAGGGCGGTGACTTTGTCACGTCGCCCGAAATCTCGGCGGTATTTGGCGAGATGGTTGGCGTGTGGCTCTACGCTGTGTGGACGGCGCAGGGCCGGCCAGCTGCGGTAAACGTGGTGGAGCTCGGCCCTGGGCGAGGCACGCTTGTGCACGACGCCATGGCGGCGCTCACGCGACTTGCCCGCCGCGCAGGCGCCCATTTTGCGGCGTCGCTTTGGCTCGTCGAGGCATCGCCCGTGCTCCGAAAACAGCAATGGCGGGCGCTCTGTGCGCCAGAATCGCCCTTCGATACATCTGCCTCTGGCTTCAACTCCGCTGTGTCTAAATGGGGGCACGCCGTCACGTGGGTCGACACTGAGAAGGACGTGAATGCCCGCCCGGGCGAGTGCTACTACGTGCTTGCCCACGAATTTTTCGATGCGTTGCCCATCAAGTCGTTTGTGCACACGGAGCACGGCTGGCGCGAGCACGTGGTCGAGCACACGCACGCCGTCGCCAACACGCAGATGCATTTGCCTCCAGGCCTGCTGGACAACGCGCTGCCTCTGAGCGACGTGTCACCCGACGAGCTCCGCACCGAATTCCATCTCACCGTGTGCCCAAGAGAGACGCCGTCGTCCGCTGTGCCGCGCATGCGCCCACGTATCGCCAGCCTCCCGGTCGGCGCGCGGGCAGAAGTCTGCGCCGACGCAGAGTTATACTTGAGCCACATCATGGCGCTCGTCAATAACAACAACAGCGCCGGCGCCGCGCTCATCATTGACTACGGTCCCGCCGATGAGGTGCCGCTGAACTCCTTGCGCGGCATATACAAGCACAGATTTGTATCACCCTTCTATAAGCCTGGCGAGGTCGACCTCTCGGTAGACGTCGACTTTGGCGCGTTGAAGCTGCTCGCGCAGGGTCACGTCCAGACATACGGACCCGTTGAGCAAGCAGACTGGCTCCACACCATGGGCGCTGGTTATCGCTTCGACCAGCTCATCAAGTCCGCGAACCTGATGGCAAATAAGGAGCTGCTCTATGAGTCTTACTTGCGGCTCACCAACAAGGACCAGATGGGCTCGATCTACAAGTTCTTGGCGTTGTTGCCTAAAGGCTCCAATCCGCCCGTGGGGTTTGGCGGCGTCGTCCCATAACCGCAGTCTCCTTGTTTTTTTTTGTATCTGCCCGTTCAGGTTATACTTGCGCTCATGTTTTTTTTTCGGCCTTGCTGCCATGTCACCAACATTGCCCTACTCCACTAGTCGCTTGTCCTATGGACGCTCCCGCAGCCTGTCTTCATGGAGACTTACTTACCGTCTTGCATTGTATATAGCTTGGTATTTCCTAGGTTCCATAAGTCACACGTTTTGCATCCCTGAATTACTTTTCATACCGATGGTATTTGTTTTCTCTTTGTTTCGTGTACACGCCAGAGCGCCCGCCTCCCCAGAAAAATTACAAAACGAATATAATAAGAGGAAAAAAAGAACTCCGGTGCCGGGAGTCGAACCCGGGTTTGCTCGGTGAAAGCGAACCGTGATAGCCGTTACACTACACCGGAATGGTATAGCACTCTTGGGACATTATCCATATTGTGCCCATACGTCTACATTTTGGTGCTTGCACGATTTAGTGCGAAGGTGTGTATCTATTCATTTTAGTTTGTGAATTGTGCGCGTAGTGTCATTCATACATCCAATGGTTGTATAGTGTAGTGGTTATCACTTTCGGTTCTGATCCGAACAACCCCGGTTCGAATCCGGGTACGACCTTTTTTCCCAAATCGGAGATCGTTTATCCCACAAATACCCCTTAAAAATTTTTCAAAAAACGCTTAGTACTTCAGTGTGCTTTTTTCAAAGCCTTCTATGCTTCCGATATTAATCGTGGGTTCTCCCAAAGTTCATTACGATGCCCGGTTATTTGTAGCAATTGATCTATATATAAACCAATAGCGATGTATAGGCAGATATAGCGGTGCTTCCCTAATTCGGTTCTGCTACATTCTACCACTCGTATCAAAAAAAAAATGGAAAAAAAAAAGCGGTATAGTAAAGAAATGAAGTTATTCCCTAGTAGCATACGTGTATAGTACCTAGAAATGAGACACCGTTCTAAGTCCGGGGGCAAATAGATCCGAGGGCGCCGGGGGTCTCGCTCACACCCCGGCGCCCTCGACACAGGTCGCAATGCCCGAGCCCAAGCACCGCCGCTATTTCGATCATTCATTTCCCTGCCATATATATCAACTCACCAGGTATACTTCCACACCATAATGACCAGGTTCCTCTTTAGACCACTCGGACTGCTTATGAATATGAACACAAGAATGACAATGCCTCCCATCCGCGTGGCGAGCACTCCGCGCATATCCTTGCGGTACAAGAGCAACCTGTTCATGGAGCATATGCCCTCGCCTCCAAAGCTCCCCAAGGAAGAGCAAGCAGAGTTCGAGACACTCCAGAAACTCGCCAATTCCCAGGCGGCGATCGACGAGTACAACCGGCAGATCCAGGAGGAAGGCGCTACATCGAGCGAGCCTGTGGTGGCATCTACTGGCACCGACGTGGGCGTGACCACGCAGTACTTCAAGACGATTCCAGAATTTGAGGGCGAGAGGAACCCAACCACTGGTGAGACGGGTGGCCCGAAACAAGATCCTTTGAGACACAATGACTGGTCATATAACGGGCGTGTCACGGATTTCTAGGCACACTTTGGCGGGGGCGCTCGTGTATATGAACGCGTTAAAAGTGCGTTCAGCGATGCCAGACTATTTTCGAAACTTCTTTCGATAGAATGAAGTACCTGGGAATGTTCCAGTAGCCCTTTTATATGTATCTATGATATGTCTGTTTGCAATAAAAAGCATAAACTTGTGGTGCGTAGACTCACTGTCTGTATGCGAGGAAAGACATGGGCCAGGTGAGAAATAATTCTTTTCCTTCTTCTTCCTCCTTTATTTCTTTATGCCTCTCCTTGGTTTTTGGGTTGGGTCAGCATTTAAACTAGGTGTTGGAGAAACTTCGGTATATATTGATGGTTGGTGCTTGCAAGCAGTGATACTTAAGGAGAGGTGGAGTTTTGCACCCAATTCAAGCGCACCAGGGTATGGCAATCACTGCACAACCTTATTCTCGATACCAATTAATTCTTGGGGTGTATTTATCACAGAAATAACAACCAGCGAGCTAGGTTGTTTTTTTTGGTCCAGAGGGTTATAAGGTTTGTACGTATACATATTAGAAACCAGGATTACAATAGTAACTTGAAAGTAACTTTTGCGAAAGTCAATCTTGATTACAAAAACTTTTACACATCCAAGAAGTAACCCTCAGCGCAAAAACAATGTCTCAAAAAATCGCTTTCCCCCTGATATATTTCGAGAGCACCTAATATCCATGATGAAAAAGATGTCGAGACACTACGAGCTTTAAACCAAGATAGAATTGACCCTTGTATTTTATTCCATATGCTTTGGCTTCTACGTCCCCGCGACCCGCGACTCCCGATGCTCATCGCGCATCATCACTTCTCCAACGCTGATTTGATGACGCCACGTGCACTCGACCAAAAAGCCCGAAATGGACTTCGATCCTCTAGAGCTCTTCACACCGGCACCCAGCTCCTTTGTAGATCAATCTGCCGAGATAAGGTTCAATCCCGAGGTCTTGAACTCCGCACGCCCGCACGACCCTAGCATTCAAGCACGGCCAACTGACAGGAATTTTTTGGACGACAACGACGCCAATTCCGACGATGACGCCAGTTCCGACGATGACGACGCGTCGTTACCGGTACACGCCCACGACTTGCCGCTCCTACGATGCTCGCCGCCGCCGACCGTGCTCATTTCATTTCTACGGCTTCTTGCCCCCGACCCCAGTCTAAACTTTGCGCCGGTGAGCGACGCACAGATGATCGACAACACCCGAAGCGTCGAGCCACAGGTCGTGTTTGCTAAGAAAAACGTCCACATGGACCTGCAGTCGTGGGCGTGGCTCGCGGGCTTCTGTCCCCGGTTCAGCTCGCCCGCCCGACTCGCAGCCTTGCTGCATTTGGCTGACTCGTTCAAAAAGATGCACGCGTCGCAGTACAACGCGTGGCTCACGCGGCTCATTTCTGGCGACTTCCCGTGGATGTGCGAGCACGAAGCGGCCGAGATCCAAGCGCTTGCGGCCTTGAGGATTGCCGAGAACTGTGGCCGCACGGCTCAGCCCGAGATGGTGCGGGCAATCGAAATCCTGCTGCTTCCCACCAGACTATGGTTGAAGGAGCCATCTTTAACGTCTGACAACTTGGGGCTCAAGACTTGGGGCTCGTCGTTCGTCTTGGGCAGCAGACTCGCGCGGCAGAGAGAAAAGCACTATGTCGTGGCGCCTGTGCTTGAGCTCGGGGCCGGCACGGGATTGGTCGGCATGGTCACCTGTTGCTTAGGCCATGCCACCACGCTAACTGACCTTGCCGAGATTGTCCCGAACTTGCGTGACAACGTCCAGCTGAACGGCATCGAAAACGCCCGGGTTGCCGAGCTCGACTGGAGCAATCCGCAGAGCTTTCTTCAAAGCCACGGCTCGGAAAGGTACTCGACGGTCATTTTGTCGGATCCGCTTTACTCAGCCCAGCACCCCCGGTGGATCGTCGACATGATCAACCTTTTCTTGAGCTACGAGAAAGATCTGCGTGTGTTGTTGCAGGTCCCGGTGAGAAGGTCGTTTGAGAACGAGCGGGCATCTCTTTGGCGCTTGATGCACGACAATGGTTATGTGGTGGAAGAGGAATGCGAGGAGCTTGGGTACGACGACTTTGGCGAGTCCTCGTTTATTTTCAAAAAGTACGTCCGGGTGCAGTGATATCTTCTGTACTCGAAAGAGTGGTCTATATTGGTTGCACTTCTCTACAAGTATTCCTTCAATTTCCTCAACTTTTTCACGGCTTCCTCCAACATGCAGTCGTCCTTGCAAACCGCAAATCTGACGGAGTTTTCCAATGGACTTCCCTTTCTCTTCTCTGGCTGAAGAAACTCGGTGGGAGGGATCCCAACCACTCCAATCTCTTTGATCAACCAGTAGACTAACTTGTAGTCGTTGGTGCCGCGGCCCTCGATGTCCGCGGGGTAGCTGTAGTCTTCGGGGATTTTTAACTTTTCGAAATTAACAAGCAAAAAGTAGCCACCCTGGGCCACAGTATATGGCAACCCCAACTTATCAAAGACCGCCGAGAATAACTGATACTTCTTGGCATACTCTTGCCTGGTGGTCTCAAAGTACCCGTTCTTGCTGGAGAGACTCAACGCTTCCGAGACCGCTTGCTGCAATGGCGCAGGGGCAGTGAAGCAGATGCGCGTGTGCGCGGACACCACATACTGTACCAACTCCGAAGGCCCGTGGATCCACCCGATTCTCCAGCCGGTGGCCGCAAAGGACTTTCCTGCAGAGCCCACCGTCAAAGTTCTGCTAGCTAACTCCGGCAACGCAGCCAAGGCAGCAGGCCGGGGGAAGTCGGTGTAGTACAAGTTCTCATAGACTTCGTCTGAGAGAAGAATGATGTTGTGCTTGATGGCCAACTTCCCGATGCGCACAAGCTCGCTTTCGGTGAAGATCTTGCCTATCGGGTTGTGCGGCGTGTTGATAACAATGATCTTTGTTCTGGGCGAGATGGCCTTTTCCAATGCCTCCCAGTCGACCTCCCACTCGTCGCCGGTGGTGTTTCGAGTGCCAAATTCTGAGGGTGGTTTGATGCTTACAAACTTGACTTTGGCGCCGGTCATTTCCACGTTGGGGATATACTGGTCAAAGAACGGCTCAAAGACAATTACCTCGTCTCCGGGAGTCAAGAATCCAAAGAACACAGCAAACATACCCTCGTTGGCGCCGGTGGTCACTACGACTTGCGTAGTGTCTACCGCACGGCTCAAGGCCTCGGTGTACTTTTCGGCCAAGCTTTTCAAGAGGTTGGGATTTCCTCGAGGCGATGAGTACTGATTGAATTGTGGCTTCATGAGCGCATGGGACACGGCTTCGATGGCAAAGTCAGGCGGGTTGTACGAGTAGAACCCTTGGCCCAAGTTGGTCACAGGCGCACCAAGCTCCGCCTGCGCTGCGGCGGCAGTTTCATTGATGAGTGTCCAAACATCTTTCTTCGATGGGTTCTGCTGGAAGTAAGGGTTATGCAACGACGCTGGGTCCTGAGAGGAAGAAGTCATGTTGGCGCGATGGATTCGTTTCGTCAGGTTAAAGAATGTTCTTTTCAAATGGAGCATACGGCGTGCACTAACGGCTTGTCGCCAGGATAAGCGAGCTAGGGTGATAAGAGAGCGCACGAAGGCAAGACGGGCGCGATTTGCCAAAATTAAAAAAAAAAAATTGGGTTGCCCGAAGAAGAAGGTTGAGCTGGTGATGGTGAGAATAGATAAGCGCGCGACAAGTATGTCAGTGTTCTGCATAGATGCGTCATGTCCGAAAGCGCTGCTTAGCGGACCGGAGCCTGTAGGGTTCCGAAGGGTGTCATCTGCGCCAACGTCCGCAGATCACGGCGGGGAAGAGTTATGTTTCCGATGCATATAATAAGATTTCTCTTTTATACGTTCCAATTTTTTTTTGGGAGAGGGGGATGCGTTTTTCTGCTTGCAATATTTGGTAGTAGTCGGTCTGTTGTGCAAGTCACGTGCGCACTAGAGGAGAGACTCCGGACAAGTTTGAATTCTTTTTCTTTCTTTCTTCTTTTGAAACAAATATTACAACATCGATATCCAGGCCCAAGATTTACGCGATCAAATGACGTAAACAGACAATAAGAACCTTTCCGTATAGGGAACCGTGCTATTCCTGCTTGACTGAGGGCAGGTTTTGGTGGAGACACTACACCCCGGTTAGCCGTGAGAATGCTAATTTGACTCGAGCTCCAGCACCAGACAAAAAAATATTAATGTTAACAATAAAGAATCTTCTCCATGTTTAGTACTAGAACTATTGACTAAACCTCGGACCAGTCAGAGTCTGATGGGATGCACGGGTGTGATAGTTGGAATCGCGCACAGTCGAGCTGTGAAGAGCCCACAGGCCCGGCTTTCGTTTAAAAGGCATTTTACATATGTTGGCCAAAAGTATGATTGGAACACGTCTGTTGGGCTTGGCACATAGCATGCGTGCCACGAGGGCCCTTCTGCTTAAGCCGGACTTTTCGAAGCTCAAGTTGCGCGAACAGCCAGCTGGAAACATTGTGGGGACGGTGAACGATGCATATGAAATCCCGCTCGTGAGTCCCTATGAAAGCAACTACCATTGGACATATGAGAGGATATTGTCAGCTGGACTTGTGCCGATGACGGCTTTCCCATTCATTATGGGTATTGACTTTCCGTACGTTGACACTGCGTTCTGCTTGGCGGTGTTATTCCACTCCCACTGCGGACTCAAGTCATGTATTATTGACTACATTCCCGAGCGAGTTTATGGGTTCTGGCACAAGGCTGCGTCCAAGATCTTGACGCTTGGATCTTTTTTGTCGATGTACGGAATCTATGTGCTTGAGACGTCGGAAAACGGGTTGTATGATCTCGTTTCAAGACTATGGTTGGCGTGAGCAAGGCCGAGGCAAACGAAGGATTTGCTTGGGAGAAGAAAAAGAAAGCGGCAGCGTTTTCAGGAAGTCTGCTCCGAGCATGTACCGGATTCTCCAGCAACAACTTTACAATACACTGCACATCATTGGGATCATGTAAGACACGTCAACTAAATCCCTGGCTCCGTCCATACTGTAGCACGCCGAGGCTAACCGGACGCATTCCCAGTAGCCGCGACTTTGAACAACAAGAATACGCCAAGGAACAACAACAAACAATGCGTAGAACTCATTTTCCATCAGTCCTGCTGCCACGCAGGAAACACATACCGGGTACTTATGTGAGCACATCCGGAATCTGTTCAAATAATTCACACGAATGTCACAGGTAACTATGCCGATGCGGAGGAACAGACGAGTGGCAGTTCTGCGGACAGTAGCTCCTGGTCTCCGAAGTGGCCCGAGGCCCTGTGGCGATTGAGCCGATGTTTCGTTTGTGAGTCCGTTCACACCTCGACCGTTTTTTTTTGGGGGGAAGGCTGAGTTGGGGCACCCCAAGTGTGGAAGGGAAGTGTCCAGAATCTCCAACACACTGCTCTGATTGGCCTGGTCGGCCAGCGGGGCACATGATACATCGAGTTTCAGCATGTTTGAGTTCCCAGTGCCATGATACAGAGAGGACTGCCAAGAGAGCGACCCGCTACTTGGATTTGGCGCCGACTCGAGCGCATGAACCTACTCTTTTTCAACTTCTTTCTGCGGATTATCCTTTGATTCTTCCACTGGCTCTTGCACGGGCTTTTCCAGTGATTCTTCCACTGGCTCTTGCACGGGCTTTTCCACTGGATCTTGCACGGGCTCTTCCACCAACCCATTTTGTGGCTCGTTTCGCGAGTCGTTTTCTCGTTCTTCATCATGAGCAGTTCGTGTCGCTTCTCCCACTTCAGCAGACTCCGGGGCATCTTCAGCAGACCACTTTGCACGTTTTGGCGATAGCGTATCTGCCGCGTGGGCGTCTTTAGCACGCCTAGGTGACGAGGTGGTACTATCTTGCCAGTCTAGCCGGGTGAATCGAACGTTTACCGGGAATCCCGCCCGCGGAGATACCCGCAGAGTCACCACGGGCAGATTCTGGAGGAACGCGGTCTCGGACGAGGACACAGCAAGCACGCGTGTGAGCGCAGAAAGCCACTTCCGCGCCAGCTCGACAGTCGTGAGGGAGTAGCCGCTTCGCGGATACTCGAGCACGAGCTCTGCAAGGCGGTGGATGGTGAAGGGTGCAGCGCACGCGAAACGGCCAGTCAAACAGCGGCCTGCGGCGGCAAGAGCGGCCGCTATTTCGTCGGTGCTACGTGCTGCCGGCGCATGGGCATTTGTAGTGGCCGACTGACGCACCAGGTCGCCTAAGGAGTCGAGGTGCTTGCAGAGCAAGGGCATGATTTCTGTGCGCCAGAGCGCGTCGTCCTCAAGGCGTTTTGTCGCCAAGACGGGACGCAACAACTCGCGGAGCCGCGGGTCGACGGGGGGCGCGGCGAGGCGGGCCATGAGTGTGATGGAATTTTGTTATTATTTTTTTTTTCAGAGAAAAATGGCGGGAAAGGACGTGAGATGGAGCAGAAGAGAAAGGCGGGGTCTGGGGCCAGGCATGTTAATGGAGTGGGTATTTGGGACGCGCTGCCCTGTACAGAGCAGATAGTGCGCTGGGCATTCTGGGCCTGGTCAGTGGTGGGCCCGGGCCCACGTAACCAAGAATCAGGGCGAGGCCGGACCAAGGCCGCGGTGAACGAAGGCTGAAAACAGGCACTCAACCATGGAATTTTTTCCCCGTTCTGTTGTTTCATTTGTTTCAATTTTTTTTTTGTTTTCCTCGTTGTTTTTCTCTTCTTTCTCTCCTTTCCCTCTATCTCTGTTTCGTTTTTTCGCTGCATATGTCTGGGTCTAGTGCGAGTCCAATCTCGTGGCCTTACAGACAATCTGTGTTCGGGGAAATCTTTTTTTGCTGTACCTGTTCCAAAGAATCTCATATACATATGAACGACACCAGGGATGCGGCGACCAACCACTTGTTTGTAGGTATTTTTTTTGTCCTTGATGTGGAAATGCAAAAGGCCACCGGGTCCTGTCGTCTCGTCTTTTCTTTGCTAAGCGCTCCGGTCTGACCAGGCCAGGCCCGCACCCGTACATCTCTGACTACACCTCAGAAAGCGCACTGGACGGGTCTTGCATGCGAGCAAAAAAAAAAAAAAAGGACCCAGCCCAGTCAATAAGGCCTTCTCATATAGCACCGTACCAGCGCCGATGTCGATGTTCAGACTCATTCCCAGACACGCGAGTGCCACAAGGCTTGCGCCGCGTATGCCGCATGTCGCATTCTCCCGCTGCCAGTCGTCTCTTGCCCTGAACACAGCACATCCTGCCAAAGACGTCCAGATCGAGGAGCCGAAAATCGCCTTGACGGCCAAGATCTTCCCCTTGGAGAAAAACGAAATCACGGAAAACGACGTCGACGAGTGGTTGCGTGCCGTGCAGACGTTGAAGGCGGGCAAGACCGCCCCGGAAACAGAGACCGAGGTGTACCTCAGCCAGCTTGTGCAACCGCAGGAGTTCTTGAAAAAGGAGTTTGTCCCGACTAACGAGCAGTTGGCTGAGGTCGAGCGCTACAGCAACAAGGCTGTGCCGCTTCCCCGGGACCCAGTGATTGAAAACTTCACCAACTTGATTATGAGAGACGGCAAGAAGGAGCGTGCACAGATCAAGCTTTCAAAGGCGCTCTACATCGTGTATTTGAAGACCAGACGCGACCCCATCGAGGTGTTGTACGAGACCTTGGACAAGTTGGGGCCCTTGTTCCAGCTCAAAGTGAAGAAAACAGGCACCGCCAAAAACAGAACGGTTCCGTTCCCATTGAATCGTAGACAAAGAAATCGCTATGCTTTCTTATGGATCTTGGAGGGTGCAGAAAAGAAAAAGTCTCTGGACTTCTCTGTGCGCTTGGCCGAGGAAATTATCGGTGCCTACGAGGGCAAGTCTCTGGGCTACGACAAGAAGGCACAGTTGCACAAGATGGCCATCACCAACAGAGCCTACATCGAGTTGTAGTGCTACTTGCTTCTTCGCCTGCTTCTGATGATGGAGAAATTGTACATAGATATCTTATGGAAATTCATGGGGAGAGCGGGTCGTGAACGTTGATGCGGATTTGCTCTCACACGGGCCCGTGAGCGATCGCTGGTCACGTGGGTAGGCATGGTTCCTAATTGCTGCAAAATGTCTGTTCACGGCAGAATGTCAGGCCCTCTGTAGCGGGGAAAAGACAATAGGTCATGTGTAAAGAAAATGGATCCGTGGTAATACCGAACCATTGAATATCCAAAATGAAAAAAAAAAGAATGAACGAAATGGGAAGATGAACTTCGTCTTTTGCGCATCGTATGATTATCGTGGTCAGAGGCAAGACTCGCACCTAGGTGATCTTTTGCATCCCGAGCACAAGGCCACATAATTGTAGCACGCATATAAGAAGCTTATAGACAAAAGCATACGTTTCTTCTGGTGAGAAACTCCTGGGATTTATTCATACGTTACGGAAGGCCCTATTTGTGGTATCCCTGGATTTAGACTCGTTCGCGTTGGGACCATCTCCCCACCTGGCCAAGGCTGCTTTTTGTATCACACGTCTGTTCCACTCAGATTCCCAACAAAGCTCAATAAAGGCAGAGAAAAAAAAAATTGGCTAAAGTATTGAATCTTCAATTTCTGTTCCAAAGAAATATATATAAAAAGAGAATGAGCTATCATCCCAGCATCTATCCTGAACGAAGGGAGAGTTTTGTAGGGAACATAGTACGGGCAGTGGCATCAATCAATCTCGAAACCCTAGAGACAGCATACCACAACATGCGGTACAAGTTGGACTACCATATGATTCATGCCCGATTGAAGTACTACAGCAATTCGAAGAACCCTCGTGTGGTCCACACCAAGCTCAAGAACCAAAAATTGCTCACGTTGCGCACGAATCCACACGACCCATACCTTGTTAAACCGGGCGAGTTTCTCACTTTGGGTAGTGCCGAAAGAAACTATAATGCGGACACCATAGACGGCTTCTTGCACTACTACTACCACCCCAGCAGCTTAGACACTGAGTCGTGTCCACCATTGATATGCGAGAGCGAACAAAACCAAGAAGACGAGAACGAAGAAGGTCTTTTTACTACAAAAGACACGGCCCCAAAAGCCCCATTTTTCAAAATCTCCAACGAAAATCATCGCCGTGTGCTTTTAAACAAAGAACACTATAAGTCCAGGAGGCGGTCCGTGAAAAACTGGGAAGACCAGGCCGCGGGGGCCTCAGGCATGGAGGGCCGGGGTAATATGAGGCGCATCTTGACAAAACAGTCACACATTTCTACGATAAAAGAAGAGACCAGTGGCCTTGGATTGGACCTGCCTTTGGAAAGTTTGCTTCCTAAATTTCTGCATAGTTCATACAGCTCTCCAGTTACCTGTGCGCCGGAAGATCCCCAAGGACAGCGGAACAAGAAGTATGACTTGGCCAAGACCTCCACTAGTGGGAATACATCAGGGTCACTTCTTGTCGAAGACTCATGCTACCGAAATTACGCAAACTGCTCTAACTTGTTACAAGTTATATCGCCTGTGGAAAGCGTGAGCATGTTTCGCCAGAACTCCCCACGTTTTATGAAGTCGCCCATCAGAAGCCGCGACCACCAGCCAGATGACAAAAAGGTCTGGCAGGTGGTTCTCAGCGACATTTCGCTTTCTGCTGCTAGACTATCTACCGGTAGTGAAGGTACTTCACGAGAAGAGTTCGAAAGTTTGAAGGGCGATTTCACTCGCGCAAAGCCGAAAGAGCACTCGGACGTTTTTGCTGAGAACATGAAACAAGCAAAGGCAAAGTTTTATGGGCCCTCGCTTAAGAGAGATGACAGGAAACCAAAGAAGACACCGGATCTCAAGACATAGTATACGTGTTGAGAGCTTCATTACACATCATTGCATGGCTGTTGCAATAGAACACTCTAAAATAGTAGTTTGGCCAATGATATAGTGTTCTTCGAATTGCTTTAAGATATTACATTTCAGGAACCTTGTCTTTGATGCAAATGTAGAACAACACCATGAGACCATGGTTATGATGTGGGCTGTCTTTTAAGTCCTTGCTTTATAGAATATGGGAGCAGGAAGGAGAAGAGAAATAAAGCATCTCTTCACTTTTCTGGGCTCTTGCTCATGAGTACGAAAAACACAATGAATTTGAGACACCACGACTAGAAATAAAGATGACACTAGATATCAACTAGAAGAACAGGGTGCATCAAATCATCGGGTTGATTGTATACAGCCAATAAAAACATCTAGTGTCGGGGTCCGACTTCCAGCTACTTTATTATTTGCCGTAAAAATCAATACGTCTCTTTTCAAGCTCTGAAGTCTGGAGTGTTTTGTGGGCGAATAAGACTTTACAAGAGCTTGCTGTGAGCACCAAGAGCAGATAATCCCGCTTGGAACACGTGTAGACTAACCAATATACTAAAGGAAAAACTTGTGACATTTTTGACACTGTGTTCCTCCTAAACAAAGAGAATAAGAGAGTATCAGGGCATCAATTCGAGGCATTTGCAATACCATTAAGCAGGATGACGAAGAAGTCATGATACGAAAAGAAAGTGGATACTTTGTCCTCGCTGTATTCTTGTCTTTCTTTTGCGGAGAGTGCACGCAAAATCAACATTCGAAAAAATATATTGTAAGTTTATAATTTATCCAATATGCGATGGTATTACATGGGGCCTCCGATTCAGAAGACAGCCTAGCAGATTTCTCTGCGAGTGGCGCTGATGCACATCACACCAATAATTCAAAATCAAACTAAACGCAAAATGCACTAGGAAATCCCCAACATTGAAACCCACAGTCCCAAGATCAAGGTTACAAAACTTTGATTTGAAGCTGTCTCCAAGCATGCCGAGAAGTAAAATCATCAAAAACCTTTTCTTAAAAAAGAATATCAAACATTCACACCCTCGTTCAATTTACATGGGCAGCGGAGACACATGTTTGCTCACATACAATAGATTATAGGGGCCGTTCATTCAAGAGGGAACAAAGAAACTACCAGAGCGAGCCAGGATTTTATTCGGTAAGATGTAGATCTTCAGGGAGTTTAGACACACCCTTTCTTTCGCTTTCGGAACTCAGCAAACTGTCCACCTGAGAAGAACGGGTTTGTAAGTCAGCCAGGTGACCTCTTCTTTGTAGCCTTCCAGATTTTCTTTTATTACCCAATACT
>JAKTYP010000129.1:0-28236 GCA_030561945.1 Metschnikowia krissii
GTTGGTGGTGTTGGGTAGTCCAGGAGGATGAGGATGGGGGGGTGGTGGTGGTGGTTTGGTGTAAAAAAAGTTTAATCAAGGGTGATGTCAGTACCGTCGACGGCAGCCCACAGGGCAACCTGCTCTGCAGACAAGGTGTCGCCAAACTCATAGCTCGAGTCGACAACCTGGACATGGACCTCGCCCTCGTAGAACATGACAACCGCCTTCATAGTGCTGGAGTAAGGTCTGGAGATGTAGTTACTGGATCCACGCTCGCCATCCTGATTGTCGTGCAAGGCAGTAATCATCTTGTCGTAGTCGTTGACAAGCACCTCAAACAAGTCCAACTCGCCGCAGCCGGAAGACCAGCACGAGACACCGAGGTACTGGCCGATTCTGGGGATCTTTGCGTTCAATAACCAGATGGCAGGCATGTTGTAGCCAGTCAGCAGGGAGTTTTCGTCGGAAGAGTCTTCGGGCATTGTGAATGAGAACACCATGATCTTCTCGGCACCAGCAAATGCGTGGTAGGCCACGGATCCGGGTCTGTAGTAGCCACAATCATACTCTTCGGAGTCATCGCCACACTCAAGGCCAGACCAGAAGGAAAACTCGCTGAGCGAGGCAATGGTCACGTCCTCCAAGGCGGTGGCATCGGTGGCCGCGCCTGAGTTGTCGCTATTGGCGTACGAGAGGGAGTTTCCAAGAGCAGACGACCACACACCCGAGCCACTGCCGCCAAAGTTATTCAACACAGTAAGATTCGAGGTGCTGCCGGGAACCCAGTGGGACTTTCTGACCCAGTCGCCTGCGCTGACAGAGGATGACGACGACAGGGTACTCTGAGAGGATGAGGTCAGAGCGGTCTGGGAAGAAGACGTAGAAGAGGTAGAGGTCGAAGAAGATGAGGAGGAGGAGGAGGTGGGTGTAGTCGCGGACTCCTCGTCGATCGCCACGGTCTTGGTGATGGGCTCACCACCTTGGTTGACATACATGGTCTGCGTGACGATGGTGGTGGCTCTCTTGACGTGCTTGTGGTGAAGATGCTTTGTGGTGGAGCAATCTTCGTCGTTGGCGGCGTCTCTCTTGTCAACCACGTCTCTCTTCTCCGAGGAGCTGCCGGAAGGGTAGTAGACGGCAAACTCCTGCATGTTGATGGGCCCTCTAATGTGAACCGACAACTCCTCGTCAAAGGGCGACAAGGAGCCGGAGAAGGCGAAGGTCTCGCGCACGACGTCGGTCTTGGAGTTTGCCATACTCACGACATCGGAGTAGGTGCCGGAGAAGCCGACGTTGTTGTAGACAAACTTTTCAGTCTCATCACAGTAGACGTATCCGTCGGCGGTAGTGCACGACGAGGCAGCCACGGGGCCAGCCAAAACGGCGGCCATAGCAGAAAGAGCTGAGAACTTCATGAAAGGAGAGAAATGGGTGGGTGCAAAGGAATGACTGGGGTAAGACTAAGTGAATGGAGAACAACAAAACAATAAAAAAAAAGGGGAAAAAAAAAAGAAAAGGAATAAATCCAAACTCAAGAGGTGGGAAAAAATGTACAGATATACCCGCGGGTGTCTGGGTGATGGGTCCCGGCCCAAGGCGTGAATACGGCCATGGCTGGCGGCATATGTGCACACCTCTTGGCGCGCGCGCCTGTGGCAGCGGCATATGACATTGCGGGCCTGCAGGTGGGGCACCACGACGCCATGTTTCTTGCACATACGCGCCCGCCGGCAGCACAGGCGCGGGGCCGGCCGCGTACGAAACACGGTGTGCGCGTCAAGGAGTGGGCGCCATTTTTCGGTGTTTGTTCCAGCAGCCAACGACGCCGCGCCTTGCGTGAGCAGCACTGATTCGGCATAGGGAGAAACCCCTGGCCCGGGCCGGCCTGCGCCCATACCCATACCCATACCCATATAGTTAGCAGGTCTCATCCAGAGCGAAGATTTCCGTGCGAGGCTAGCCAGACTCGCGTACATCCAACCGGCCATCTGAACTTAGGCCCCGCAAGTTGATTACTTTGCAAAGGCAAAAAAGCAGGGCATGGCCCGGCGAAGCGGGAGAACGGGAACAACAAAGGGACAGGGGTAGGTGGTTAATGCTGTTTCCATGGGCGCGCGTGCGCGAGGATACCTGGCGGCCCTTGTGTTGTCTTCTTTTTTTTGTTTTTTTCTTGTATTTGTTTTTTTTGTTTTGTTTTGTTTTTTTTTGGGGGTGGGGGAGGGAGGACCCGAGCGCGGGCCATATCTGGAGGGGGTGTGAGATCGAAACCGGGCGCTCGTAGAAAAGAAGAGCGGGCGAGCAAGGCGCTGCGTCGCGCGTCGCCCTATGGGATTGTTTTCCTTTCGTCAGCTTTGGCCGTTGCCCAGGAAATAAGAGTAAGGGGAGTAGCAGGGCGGGAGGCGGGGCCTGCGGCAGACTTGGTCGTATTTCTTGGTCCATACCGCTAGACCCGATCCACAGTTGGGGCCAAGGGCCGTCAACCCGCAATGCAGCGATTTGGTACGGTTTCCTGACACGGGGCCGGCATTGGTCTAGATTGTTTGTTGGATGGAGCCAACGATACCCTGCATGATGTATAGAGCCCCATCAAGGGTGTACATTGCGGGAATTGAAAAGGGGCTGAAAATAATATCTTTTGTTTTTTTGTTTTGATTTATTGAGACATGTATTGTTTTTTTTTTGTTTTTTTTTTGGGGGGGCGGAGGGGGTTTTTTTTTTAATTTTTTGTTTTTTTTTTCTTCTTTGTTCTTATTGTTGTTATTGTTGAATTTTGATTCTTCTTTTTTCCCGAGGTTTTTTTCTCCGTGTGCCTATTTTCTCCTGTGAGGGTTTCCGCTTCCTCCTCCTTCCCCGCCACGACACATGCTTTGCTTTGTTTGTTGGGCGCAACAATAACACGCTGGCGACCCGCGGCCTTAGTTCCCGGGGCAAGTATAAACATCACAGAACCATTACCGGCAAACGCAGTGACTAGCGCACGCAGAGGCATACGGTACAGGGCGGGCGTATTGTTTACCGTTTGGGTAGTGCCATGTGCGCGCCGGCGCTGGTTTCTGTAAATGGTGCGGGCGCGCCCCTAGCGTTTATTGATGAATGACTCCGATTCCGTCACCGTGCCCGCAGATAAGGCCTCATGCAAACCATTTATCTGATTAGGCCGCTGCATATGTGCGTGGCGCCCCACCGGTATTTGCGCCTGCTGGACAAACGACTCACAGGGCGTGCGATCGATCCCCTGCCTACTACCCCGTCATGGCCCCTGCCTACTACCCCGTCATGGCCCCTGCCTACTACCCCGTCATGGCCCCTGCCTACTACCCATAACAACAGGCACTGCGTGTGGGCCCTTGCCCGCCAGGGCCAGGGCCAGGGCCCCAGGACACTGCACATGCTGGAGGCAGCACATGTGTTTTGGGCGGGAAGGAGGGGGGTGGGGAGAGAGAAGAGAGGGAGAGAGGGAGAGAGAAGAGATTGGTTTATGTTTTGGGCCCCGTTCTGTGTTTTCTTACTCTGGCGTGCTACGCTCGGCCCGGGCCAGAGTTATTTCTGCTCGTCTCGTCGCTTGCCCATGCGCCTGGCTCTATACGCGTGTCTCGCCCAAGGCTCCGTGTCTTTACGCCATGGCCAAGGCTCATCCGTGCCTAGAATATGCACCGCGCTCGGTGGCCCACAGACTTGATGCTCCCGTTCTATTCTGCACTAGCTTGGTGGTCAGAAACGGGCCCCGGCCCATGCACACCGCACACCGCGCACCGCGTACCAGCCCTCACAGCAGATACAACGCCAGCTCGGAATACCGATGTTTAGTCTCACCGCTTTTATTTGTTTTTTTGTTTTTTTGGGAGGAGGAGGAGGAGGAGGAGGGAAACTTCAATTGTTCAGGGTTTTCTTTTTTTTTTTTTTTTCTTGTTTTACACCCTCGCCCCTCCTCCCTCACCCTCGCCCTTCCTTCTTTTTTCTCCTCAATTTCCCTATCGTAATATTTCTGTCACACCTCTACACCATATAATTCTTTCACGGGTCTTCTCTCTCTTACTCTACCCATTTTTTCTCCTGCTCTCACCTTGTCTGTTTTCCCAATTGACCTTGCCCCTATCTATTTCTACTCTCTCTCTCTTTCTTTCTCTCTCTTTCTTTCTTTCTCTCTCTCTCTTTCTTTGTCTCAAAGTTGGCCTACAATTGGCGCTGTGCCGCCCGCGATCTCAATTAGCACCCGCCCATCTGCCGTCTATTCCCAGCTGTGCGCCGCACCGCCTTCTCACTAAACCTGGCCCATCCTAATCCATATAAATCATCGCACGATGCCATTGCCAACCGCTTCGCAATTACTTCTCCCCTCTCCTTCTTCCGCCCTCTCTTCCCACTCTCTTTTCCCCTCAATGACCCCCATCAAATTCCTCGTATTTCGCTGCTCCAACTTATATAGCCGGCCCACACACCCGGGCTCTACCCAACAATCACGCCGCTGCCGTCGCCACCGCCACCGCCGGCCAAATCATTGTGTCACGTGACCACGGCTGGTCGCGGGCCTTACGGACCCTTGGTCTCTCACGGCACCAGCCCCCCCCCCCCTCCCCTCCAGATCATTCCTCAGCATCATCTCTCACTTCTTTCACGTCGCCACGCCGCCTCTAACCCCTCCGTATCGACCCGTAACATCGCCGCCCCAATATCCGCACCCCGTGCTATTCCCTGTTTTTTCTCCGCGTCCCGCAGCAGAATCCCGCCCCACATCTTCTCCTTCGTCAGCGCGCCGCAATGTCCAGCAGAAACTCGCAATTGAACTCGCCAGAACTCAACGCAGCCTACTTCAATCCGTATGAGGCTCGGCTGTCGCCTGCCAGTGCATCTGGCACTAACGTCGAACTCAATCCCACCGCTCCCTCATATCAAATGCTAGAGCTGGTGTTGAAAAATTCGGCCTACAGCATGAAAATCGTCGTGGTGGGTGACGGCGGGTGCGGCAAAACATGCTTGTTGGTCAGCTATGCGCAGCAGAAGTTCCCCGAGATCTACGTGCCCACCATCTTCGAGAACTACGTCACCACCGTCAAGTCGCCCAGTGGAAAGCATATCGACTTGGCACTCTGGGATACCGCGGGCCAGGAGGAGTACGACCGCCTTCGCCCATTGTCGTACCCGGATACTGACCTTATTCTTATCTGCTTCGCTGTCGATAACCCTGTGTCCTTGCAGAACGTGCGCGACACGTGGTATCCGGAAGTCAACCACTTCTGTCCGGGCATTCCTGTCGTGCTCGTCGGCACCAAGACTGACTTGCCCCACCGCATTGACCCTACCGTCGCCATGCTGACCGCCCTGGAGATCGGCGCAATCGCATACCTTCAGTGCTCCGCCAAAACAATGTCCAACGTCAAATCGGTGTTCGACTACGCCTTGGCCCGCTTCCAGAAAGAGTGCGAGATGGTTGAACAGGTCGAGCGCCTGCGCAAGCGCCTCTCGCTTCTCCGCGGCGGACCAGGCCACTCCCGCAATACCAGCTCCGCAAGCTACAAAAAAGGTCACTTCAAAAACTCCTCCCTCAACTCCAGCGCTTTGCTCGACGCGCCTTTGACCGAGGAGCCCTCCATCTCCAACCCATATGCCCCAGCCCAGTATCTGCAGAAGTACAACGAGGACGAGTTTGCCTTCATCCGCAAAAAGAGATCTCGCAGGTGTACTATTCTCTAGGATCGTTCGCTCTGCAGTGCTGTACTATAGCTTGGGAGGGTCCCATGCTGGCACGCTCTTCTGCAGACGGGCGGTTTGCGACAAAAGGCCCCTTTTTCTTTCCTTTGATTCTTTTTTTTCTTCATCCTACTCATATTTTTCTTTACGGCGTGGGCTTCATCTTTGATCTTTCATGTTTGCTGCCCCGCATCTCTGTGTATTATTACTTCGAATGTGTCCGTGTGAGATCTGGGCCTCAGCAGAGGCAGAGCAAAATGGTCTGCTGGCGTGTATGTGCGACCGCAAATCAAGAATATACGCACTCGGTTCTTCGGTAACGGGTTTGTGCCTGCTTCGGCGCCCGGGGTTGTGGGAAAGTATGCTCTCCCTTAGCCCCAAACTTTGGGATGAGATGCCCTTACAGAAAGAAACAGTGCTGTGTTCGGAAAAAGAATTTGGAAAAGGGTAGGCTCGGCTCCAACAGTGAACTAAAATCCTCAAGAATATATGAGGTCTATACCTCAGCGTTGGCTGCTGCGTCTTCCTCTTTGTCTTCTTTAACAACAACAACAACAACAACAATGAACACCTCAATCTCATCAAGCTATAGAAAGAACCTTCTCAATTATTTCTGTGGAAATCAATGAAATTAATGGCTCTTGGATGTAGACTCGTTCCCACGAAAAGCCTTAATCATTTCCATAGGTGTCCATCGGTCTGGCGTTTATCACGATTGGTGCCCCAAAAGTCGCTTTCTTATTGGTCTGGATCTCTAAATGAATAGATAGAGTCCATGGATACTGCCGGCGTGGGCGGACGTGTCCAAAGGCAAGTTTTTTGAACGAATGCGTTACATACATGTGTCCAAGAAAGCTGCCCCAGGGTCCTCTTCTGCCCGATGCAAAAGACTTGGAAACAACTCGGGTGATGTGATCTGACGCTAGTACAAAATCACGCTGAAAGCGGTTTGACATACTTGGCAAATGCGGGTCCCAAGTGTGTGTTCGTTGTTCTATGAGGTCGAGATACATATCTGGCCCGGGACATAAAGCTTTTATGAGTAGATATTTGAGAAGCTGCAATACATGGAACGGGGAGCATTATTTGCATACGCGCCCGTCCCAGTATAGTCGCCGTGACAACCCAAACCCCGACGCCAGAAAATCTCAATGCTTCCCATTTTTGCGGATATTACGCTTCAGATTGAAAATGATACCCTGTTACTGCTTCAGCATCTACTTGATGTCCTCTCTAAAAACATTTACTGCGCGACGCAGTTGTGGCCTTGAAATACCTGTGCCCCTGATCTTCGGTATATGATATAAAGACAGACAAAATGGCGTCGCTACTTGTGTGTGTCTCGTTTTACTTTGCTTTGAGCATTTAGAAATACATTAACTGTTCATGGATTCTGTTTATGGAAGCATAGGTGTTCTCGTTTTAATATGTATTATGCCCCCCCCCCGCGCAGAGCAAAAAACGATTGGGACAGTCGGAAAGTGCTCTTGGAACCAGAATGTACTCTGGTATGGTATTGCGTAATGCATGCACTCGATGTCTCCTTGGGTACTCTAGCTGGATACTTGGATAACAGCAAGCTTGAATAGAATGCGCTGTCTTTGTTTCCGTTAGAATTCCCCCCCCTCTCTTTCCCCTGCGTGTCATCAAGATGCGCATATTCTACATCGAATCCCCGAAAGCAGGCCTCAAAAATTTTGTACCATGCCCATGTTATACTTGAACGTTGAATCAGTCGCCGAACCATTCGACATTTGAAGAAGGGAACAAAAGCTGTTACGCCAGCATGCCACGAAGCACGTGCCCTCCTCCGTGATGCCGTCCGGGATTTGGCGCCCGTGATTTGCCCTGACCAGCATCCCAATCCTGAAAGATAATTACTACACTGACGTATAATTATGATAGCTATATGCCCGAAAGAGGTGGTACGAGATGCACCGACCGGATGCATCAAGATACCAAGCTTCCGCAGAACAATCACGGGGTGCTCTGTGCTGATTCCTCCGTACTCGCCAAAATTTCGGGCTTCTTTTTTTTTTTACCGAAACAAGTCCCGTGGGAAATTCTGCCTCCACGTTGGCTATTATATGGAAGGCAAATCCTTTGCGTCGAATGGCGTGCATATATGCCCAGAGTCAATTAAATGAAGAAAAAAAACCGGAACCGCACCAGTCGCAGCTCCCATTCCATGGACGAGTCATTTGCAAGATAACAGCGACCACATTCTGGAGGAAAGCAGAGTGTGTACCTACGGCCTACGGTGGTGGAATGAAAACAAAATCGTACCCCAGCCAGTTGAATGGCTGAGTGCATGCTGGTGACGTAGAGCGCGAAGAAAACAAGCCATTCCTCGGATCCCCAAAAGCATGAATGGGCCAGTGTGCCCAGGGACTCCTCCGATATATGTCGATAAATATATATTGCAAGTATGTTTGTGCAAAATTATCCGAATGTGTTTTTTATACAAAAGCAACGCAGCGAAATAAGGCAGAAAGCACTTGGGCTTCAGCACAATTTTTTTATACTGTGAATGGACTACTATTGATAGACTGAAGTAATATGAAACTGTGCACTGGCCCTGGTACCAAGCCAGCCGCAACAAGGCAGGGCCCACAGAACCAACAAACAAGAATAAAATCCCAAGTCAAGAATATTTTCAAAAAACCTCAGGCAAACAGAAATACTCTCAACTGCGGCCACAACATGAATCGAATTAAGAGAAACCGGAACTGACCAAAAAAAAAAAAAAAAAAAACATGCGTCCCTCTGGACCCCAAAAATTCGTTTCTTGAACACTGGGACCTGGCCGCGCACGCAGCCCAACAGTCGACCGTCAACATACATCGTCCTTAGCTACGCGTGCTGGCCTCACCCGGGAGCCTTATTTGCCCTTTTCCCCTCCAAACAAAAACATATCAAAACATCAAAACAAAATCAAAACTTTCCAAAACAGAAACGAAGACAGAAACAAAAACAAAAACAACCCCCAGCACCCCTGACATGACCCACCCCGCCGCGCTTGCCCCGTGCCTGTCCCCACCAACGGTTCGGAAACGCGTGCCCGCCGGGTCCCCAGATCCAGCTCCCAAAACGCCACCAGCTCCCAAAACGCCCGGCCATATGGACGCTGGGCGCCGGCCGCACGACCACTACCGCGCACGCCTCCCCGCGTGGCGGCACGCACTCCGCGAACGGTGTTTGCCATTCGTGCGGGCCGAAACCGACGTGTTGGCCCGGGTCCAGACGGCTACCAGACGCCCGGCGCTCGACGCCTACTTTGCATGGACAGCTAACTTTGCGTCCCACACATTCTATGTTCTCGTACTCCCTGCGCTGTTCTGGTTCGGTGCGTCTACGACGGGCCGCGACCTCGTGTTCGTGCTCGGCATGGGCGTCTACGTCACGGGCTTCTGCAAAGACATGCTCTGCTTGCCGCGGCCACGATCGCCGCCGGTGCACCGCATCACGATGCTGCCGTACACTGCGCAGGAGTACGGCTGGCCGTCGTCGCATGCGGCAAACGCAACAGCGGTGTCGTTGGTACTTCTTGCGCGGCTCGTGCAAGCACGCAACACTCTTTCCGGGGCACGCTTCGCGGCACTCGCGGCGCTCTTGGCCGTGTACTATGGCTCCTTGGTCGCCGGCCGCTTGTACTGCGGCATGCACGGCTTCTTCGACGTGGCCTTCGGCGCGCTCGTGGGCGCCGCGCTCTTCCTCTTCCGCTTCTGCTGCGGCGCCGCCTACGACATGTGGCTCCTTCACTCCGTGCGTAATGACTCCGTCGTGGGCGTTGCCGCCACCATCGCGCTCATTGTTGCAGGCCATGCGCTCTTGATCCACGTGCACCCGGAGCCCGTCGATGACTGTCCCTGCTTCGACGACTCCGTCGCCTTTGTGGGCGTGCTCATGGGGCTTGACTTGGCTCATTACGCGTGCGTGCTCACAGGCTTCTTTGCCCGCCACAACACCCTGGGCGACCCACTCGCCATCCCATTCGACCCTACCCGTGGCGGTGGTGCCGCCGCCATCACCGCCAGGCTCGTTGTCGGTGTTTCTCTCGTCCTCGCATGGAAACTGCTCCTGAAGCCCATCGTGTTTTATCTCCTCCCGCCGCTCTATAAGAGCCTCGGCATCCGCCTGCCTCGCAGCCACTTCATCTCCACCGCGCGCTCCGGCGAGTCCTCGCGCCACGTGCGCCGCCAGTCCATCTCCAACATGGACAACGAGCCTTTGGCCGACTTGGACAACGTGCTACATCCGCTCTCCGTGACCATGTCCCCGGAAACTGACATCGACGCATACGAGCTCTTAGATTACCTGCTGCATGTGCACCTCGCCCCGCGCGTCCCGGTCAAAATCAGCGGCGTCTTCAGGCCCCGCTACGACGTCGAAATCACCGGCAGGTGTATAATCTACGCAGGGATCGCGGGTATCACGATATGGGGTGTGGGCTTGGCTGCGGTGTGGTTCGATTCAATCTAGTTAAGGATATTACTATTGGTTCTTTCCTTCCTCTCTCTCACGCTCTCTAGTTGAAGAAAGCAAGAATTAGAGGGGAAAGGTAGGGGAAAGGAGGCCCTGTAAGGAGTGTGAGCGAAATAACAGTTCATTTACGCCTTCGCTGATCGATTGCTCCTTTGGATTTGGTACTTCTCTCGTATGGTTTCCCACGTACCTTGTGCGCATCCAATTATTCGCGATGCATATTCCATCACCCAAGTGCGATGAGGCTACAGGAACAATGAAAAAAGTCCGAGACAGACCCTCCATACATTTCCGCCACGCACAAGCCCCAGCCGTATTATATCTCCCCCGTGCGCTCTCTCCCTCTCATTTCCGCTCAAAAATAAATTCTTCATGAACACACATCCCCAATCACCCCCTTCGAAGGACACTTGCGCCGCCTCTTCCGTCAAAAACATTGCCGACGCCCAGGCACACAAGAGGCTCAAGCAGCCCAAGAAATACAAGAGAAAGTATAAGGCCAAGGACGTCGAGCCCACTGCTCCCTTGGGCGTGTTGCAATATGAAATCAGGGAGATCTTGGACAACGAAGGTCTCTCGGACAATGATATTCGCAACGACATGCGGGAACTTCTCAACGACGTCTCCCTCGAGCAATTATATCACCGCTGTGTCGACAATGTTGAGATTTTGCGACTCTCTTCAAATGGTGATGGGCTTGCACTTATACCTCACCCTGCAAATGCTGACATGAAGCAAATCGTTGTGGTGCCCTTTGCTTTCCCGGGTGACGTGGTTTCCATCCGCGTGTTTAAGTCCCACCCCTTGTATGTGGAGTCCGATCTTCTCAGCGTCACAAAGGCATCTAGCAACAGAAATGACGATTTGATAAACTGCAAATACTTTGGCAAGTGTTCCGGTTGCCAGTACCAGAACATCGACTACGAAACCCAGCTCGAGTTCAAACGTCAGACCATTGTCAACGCATACCGCTACTTCGCGCCCAAATTATTTTCAAGCCAACTACCGGATATTGAAAAGACCCAGTCCTCGCCTTTGCAGTACGACTACAGAACAAAACTCACACCGCACTTCAACGTCCCCAATAGAATCCCACAGGAGTACAAAAGACCGTCTGTTGGCTTTGGCGCCAAGGGCAGACCCGCATGGCGCGAGAATGTTCAAGGAGGAGACCAGCTGATTCTAGACATCGAGGAGTGTTCCATTGGAACGCTGATCGTGAACAAGGGCATGGCCAATGAAAGAAACCGGTTCTTGGATGATTTTCGCAAGTATAAAAAGGGTGCTACCATTCTTTTGAGAGAAAACACGCTTTTGAGCAATGAAAATGGAGATTTCGAGGTGAATAACGGCTCTGCGAATTCAGAGAACGAAATCTCCAAACTTGAAGTCGAGGTGAATGGAAAAAAGCTTCTTAAAACATGCATCACGAATCCGCGTACAATTGTGACGGAATATGTGGACGGTTACACTTTCGAGTTCAGTGCAGGAGAATTTTTCCAAAACAACAACCTGATCTTACCAATCGTCACGGAATACGTTAGAAACAACTTAAAAATCCCAGGGTCTGGTTCCGAGGAGCAGAACTATTTAGTTGATGCGTACTGTGGATCTGGCCTCTTCTCCATCACATGTCTGACTGGCGTTTCCAGAGTGATTGGAGTTGAAGTGAGTGCGGACAGCGTCAAATTTGCCGAGAGAAACGCCCAAAGAAACAAGGTTGAAAACGCCACGTTTATTGTGGGCAAGGCGGAAGAGATATTCAAGAACATCGATACCCCTGCGCAACGCACCTCTGTGATCTTAGATCCTCCGCGGAAGGGTTGTGACGAAGTTTTTTTGAACCAGTTAAGTACGTATCACCCAGCCAAAATTGTGTACATCAGCTGCAATGTCCACTCGCAAGCACGAGACATCGAATGGTTCATCAACAATACCGATACGGGGAAGAACTACAAGGTTGAGAGTGTCAAAGGGTTTGATTTCTTCCCACAAACCCATCACGTTGAGTCTGTTGCTGTGTTGAGTTTGAAGTAACTATGACTACCCCGGTTACAAAGAGCGTAGGCTTGTGAGGTGGTAGTGCGAGGATGAAGGTGACACAAGAGACGAGGAAGAGATAGATTAATTAGAACAAAGTTGCTTCAAATGCAATTCATAATTTCTGGCACCAATACATTCGCGACCCAATCGAACAATGCGGATCAAGACATAGATCTTGGTTTGTTCATAATACCTGATTTAAACAAAGCACACCGGAATCAGAAAACACATGTGTGCCAGGCTTCTACCGTGTCAAGGAAATTCTTGCAAAGGTTTCATCCCCGTGGGCTGTCTTCTATTGGTTTTTAAGAGACCAAATAGACGCTAAGTAGGAGACGACGATACATGCATGTACGGCAAAGCACGAGATTCGAAGATCAGTAAACTGGGAGTAGGCAGTTTCTTTCATACACTTCCGTGGACCTAGCCAACTTCCTACGGCTCCGTCATGCATTAATCTTTTTTTGCTCTGCTCCTATATTTTGCATCCATTTCATCACCATGGGCGTGCGATGCACACATATATGTGTATGCATCTACAGATATATATATATTTATTCAAACAAAGACCCCACAAGCCAAATGACGTATATTTGATGTGCTCATATATCATACAGATAGCAGACTTCATCCACAAAGTCGTAGAAGCAGGCATACAAGGAGGCACCAGACCCAGCGTAAGAGGTGCTTCGTGGGTCACCACCAACCATGCTCGCAATGAGGGCTGGTGCCCTAAAGACTATCTGCACACTTGTGAGCACGGGTTGTGCATGCGGCGCCTGCGATCGCAGCAGGCACAAGTGAGGAAAAAAATTTCCAGGACTTCCTTCCCAACCAACTAAGACATCATACAAAATGGAGAACGATAAGGGTCAATTAGTATGTAAACCGCCAATTCCGGCCGCAGCGCCAACATATACATGGTCTTCATGGGGACTTCGCTGAGCCTGTCTTAAATGTGCTACCTCTATTTGTTTTTTTGGCATGGCCTTGAACCCAAGGCTCTTTGGGTCATATATGGCATATTCCATTCTTCGCTTCCAGAATCGTACCATACGATCTCGACCTAGTCAATACGGCGGCTGGCCCGTTGATGCAGCCAGGCTGTATTACCTTGCTGACATGCCATGCTTATGGTAGAAGCAACGTCCACGGCCAAGCAGAAACCCACAATCAGCCCGTCCAGTAATATCCGGATTTTTTCCTGTCCCCAGTACTAACCCGTCCAGGTCGAATTGTACGTGCCAAGAAAGTGCTCTGCTTCGAACAGAATCATCAAGGCCAAGGACCACGCATCCGTTCAGATCAACATCGCCAACGTCGATGCTGAGGGTAGAGCCATCCCAGGTGACAACACCACCTACGCCTTGTCTGGCTACATCAGATCCAGAGGTGAGGCTGACGACTCCTTGAACAGATTGGCCCAGCAAGACGGTTTGTTGAAGAACGTCTGGTCTTACTCCCGTTAAGGAAATGTATATCTAATAACATATCACCATTGTATTTTTATTTGTTTGTAGAAATCTTTTTTTTTGGGACCCGGCGTTTTCGTTTTTTTTTTTTTGTGGGTTAACTATAGCTACTGCTTCCTTTGGGAATGTCCAAAAAAAGATTACGAAGTGGTTGCTTGGCTGAAACTGGGGGGAAGATATGATGTGCTAATGCTCGGATTTTGTCGGCTCGGGATGAGAGAAAGGTCGGTCTTTGGTGGGTCAAGAACAAATATTTTACCCCAAGAATATCTAACTATTGTTAATTTATTATTTGTTCTTTGTTTATCACATTCTTCTTCTTTCTTTTATATTCGGTTTTTTTTTTAGTTATACTTTTTATTTGTTTCGTTTCGTTGTTCTTTCCTTCTTGTTATTCCTGGTGTTGAATATTAAGGGTTTGGATGATCTTACGTTTTAGTCTGGTAATGTTTTCTGAAGCCCAACATTACCGACACCGGCGTGGAAATATCGCCGGGCTGCTTCCTTTGTTGTGGCATGGTGTTTATGTTTCCTTTAAAGCTTATTACTTAATCTGAAAACCCCGATTGCGAATGCCTTGTGTCTATCATGATCCCATTAGGGCCACGCCCCCCTTCATGTGCGACAAGTGCTCACAACTTTATCGGGCCACCACCAAAACAGACCTATGGCTCAACCCGCCAATCCCGCTAGATTACCTAGGTCCATGGACCCCCTCCACCCTCACCCATCATTTTCCTCTTCGTAATTCTGTTAATTCTATTTTTCGAGTCGACCTGGGCAATTCCCTCCTTCTGAAAGGACCGGCGCCTTCAAAAAAAAAAAACACTATTCTTCTTAGTATTATTCTTTGTTCCCTAAGCGGACTCCCCGAAAATTCGACCCTAAGAGTGCGTTGGCCCCGTTCTGTATTTATGTTTCATTTACGCGCACCTGCGCTAAGGCTTTTTTGGCCCAACGCAGCTGCCCCCACTTGGCCCCAAATCATATATTCGCACGCTCCCTGGACCAACCTTATCGCTCGTCTTCCCAAAAGTGCCCACCACCGTCCAAAACATACTCACGTCTCGTTTCTCGACCTCGTTGTGTGCCTCTTCCCTCCCACACCACGTAATCCTTCATTTGCTCTTGAATTGGAACTAGTCCTACTTCCCATTCGATCCGGTCTGCCCTTTTATTGGATCTCCGTCTGACTTTTAGTTGAAGCCCATCAACCCTTTAGTTGGATCCCATCTGCCCGATTTGTTCGTGGACTTCCCGCAATTTCCAAAACCTTCTTTACATACCCGCCAGACTCCAAAAAGGCGGACGCTGATCAGCAGATTTCATTCTCCTAGTCTCCCCCCCCTCAGGAACACAAATTTGCAGACGCACTTTCCATCAACCCAGAAACCCGTTCACCAGTAGCACCAACAATACCCAGATGTTCGCTGTGGCCACTTTGCTCTACAACCCCAAATACTTGCCAGGTGCCCTTGTGTTAGGACACGTCTTGCGCAAAATCGCCCTGTCAGATCTCAAGCTCGTGGTCCTCATTGATAAGCCAAGCTTTTCCCCGTGGCAGCTCGCCCTCTTGGCTGAGCTCTGGGATGACTTGGTCGACACACAAGTATCGGAGTCACGGCTCCACAAGAAGTTGTGCCTTGACTTGAAGCGACCCGAGCTCGCGAAAACTTATACCAAGATCGAGTTGTGGAACCTCCCTTACGAGAAAGTCCTCTATCTTGACGCCGACGTCTTGCCGCTTGAGGGCCAGAATCCCGTCACCGACTTGCTCAACCTAGATTTCACTTGCAGGAAGATCCTTGCTGCGCCAGACTCGGGCTTTCCCGACATCTTCAACTCGGGCGTATTTGCCTTGGCCCCCAACAAGGAGGACTACGCCAACCTCGTGGCGCTTGTGGCGTCCAACGGAGACGACATTTCTTTTGATGGCGCAGACCAGGGTTTGCTCAACCAATACTTCAACTCAGACCCAGACTGGGTTGCCAGACTCTTACAATCAGGAAAAACCAATGCCGAGGATCCGTCTGCACTCGCGACCTCCAACTGGATCCGGTTGCCATTCCTATACAACACAACGCCTAACGCCCAGTACGAGTACTTACCTGCACTGAACCATTTCGGTTACCCTCTGGCACTCACTCCAGCGGGCGACAACGCACCCTACCCGCAAACGGGCGACTCGCACTGGGGCGCACTGAAAGAGTCGCCGTATGAAAACATCGCCATGGACCATTTCTTGGCCAGCACGGCGAGGGCCCAGGTAAGCGTGATCCACTTCATTGGCGCCTGTAAGCCATGGAACAACGAGTCCTCGCCCCTCTTCGCAAAGTGGTGGCTGCAGTGGTACGAATACTCCAAGGGAAGACTGGTTGACGACGTGATGCGCCGTCAGAAGTACCCCTTTGCGGTCAACGCGTTACAACTTCCCGTGCCAGAAACCCAGAGCCCAGAACCAAAGCAAGTCAAGACTCCCGCAGAGCTCTGCGATCCCTCCAATTACCAGCACATCCGCAGCAAGGTCACACAAAGTACTCCGTACTGGGATGCCACGAAGGAAAGCCCCCCGCACGACTCGCCCGTCAGCTCGTCCTTTGACTTGGACAAGAATTCGTTCAAGAGCGACTGGGACGAGTTCACGCAGCACGAGTCCGAGTATAAAGAGCACGCCTTGGACACGGCGCAAGTAGCCCTGATCTTCGAGAAGCCATCGCCCCCGCAGCCAAAACCCTACGCTAAGCCCGCCAGAAAACCGCAGCAGGCTGAGTTCGGCGTACATGAAGATCAGACCCCCGAGCGAGTCTTTGACGAGCGTTCTGACTACACGCCCCATCACCTATTGATGATGACCGACAGAAACGCATTGATTGGTTACAGACACATGCCCAAGTCGGCGTCGAAATGGGCCACGGACGCAAGGGACATCGAAGCGCAATTTGCCAAAATGAGCGTGACGGACGAGACTCCTGTGAGGGTGACGGAAACCTTTGATAATGACTTCAGGGCCCCGAACGACTCACCTTCCGAGCCCGCGGTGGCCAAAATCTTCCCATGGGAATACAGAGACATAAAGCCCGAGCGCGTCTGGAATTGAGGTGGCGGACGTGGACGTGGGGGGGAACCCCAGTGAACGCCATTGTGCATTGTGCATTGGCGACGCGGCCCTTGTGTGGAAACTGCTGTCCCAGATACACTCCTCTTACTTTGAAAAGCAAAGACAAGTTTTTGGATCCACGCTGTGTTTTCCCTAACCTCCAGAGCTCGGGCACACCCTAGGCCGAATTTTCTTCTTCGGCAGGGGAGGGGGGTTTCCTTTTTCCTCAACCATCATTATTTTCACAATTATTAATACTACTAATATTGATCCATGATATCGGTGTGACGAGTATTATTAGCTTGAGATGAATCGCTGCCTATGCAACGCCGCAAGGATCTGGTCAAACATCGAATATTCCGATTCGCGTTTCTTGTCCCTGGACTGCGCGTTCATTCCATCATGACAGCCTGGTGAGGTGCGGAAGTTTCTAGGAAAAAACGCACGCTAGCGGTCCGCGCGACATCTGTGAAGAACACACCACATCCTAAACATACACCCTCCAATATTGTGAGGCATTAAAAAAAACTAATACAAAAAAACAAAAACACATAAACATTACGTATGGCCAGTTTACCCAAAAATACGTAGCTAGTACCAAGCATGCAGCCGCCTTAGAAGTAAAGCCCCTTCCCCTTCCCTGTGACCAGACCTTTACGGTGTTTCCAGGGCCATTCCTTGAGGTTACCCGGCGTGAAAATTTTGCCGTGCCCGGAATCCATGCAGTGCCCCCCTCCCCCATGGCAGCGAGTGCGCACCAAAAAAAAAACTTGAGCCCAAGAAGAGCATTCCCTTGTCAGCCCTATTTTTTTCCTCACCCCCAAAAAAAAAATACACCATGTCTAACGGAATCACCGAAGTCGACACCAACTTGATCGAGAGTAACTACGACAATGTCGTGTACAGCTTCGACGAAATGAACCTCAAGCCCGAGATCGTCAGAGGTATCTTTGGTTACGGTTACGAGGCGCCTTCTGCGATCCAGCAAAGAGCCATTTTGCCCATCATTGAGAAGAGAGATGTGTTGGCGCAGGCCCAATCCGGTACCGGTAAGACCGCGACGTTTACGATCTCCGCGTTGCAGAACCTTGACGAGAACGAGAAGGCCACGCAGGTGTTGATCTTGGCCCCCACCAGAGAGTTGGCGTTGCAGATCCAGAACGTCATCTCCCAGATCGGTATGTACTTGAACGTGTCTGTACATGCGTCCATTGGTGGTACCTCGATGGCTGACGATATTGAGGCGTTCAGATCCGGCGTGCAAATTGTCGTGGGTACCCCCGGCAGAGTCTACGACATGATTGACAGAAGATACTTCAAGACCCACAAGGTTAAGATGTTTATCTTGGATGAGGCCGACGAAATGTTGTCTTCCGGCTTCAAGGAGCAGATCTACAACATCTTCAAGTTGTTGCCCGAGACCACCCAGGTGGTTCTTTTGTCCGCCACCATGCCCCAGGACGTGTTGGAGGTCACCACCAAGTTTATGAACAACCCCGTCAGAATCTTGGTCAAGAAGGATGAGTTGACTTTGGAGGGTATTAGACAATACTACATCGATGTGGAGGAGGACGTTTACAAGTTTGACTGTTTGTGTGACTTGTACGACTCCATCTCTGTCACCCAGGCTGTCATCTTCTGCAACACCAGAGCTAACGTCGAGAACTTGGCCGCCCAGTTGAAGGAGAAGAACTTCACTGCCTCATCCATCCACTCCGATTTGCCTCAACAGGAGAGAGACACCATCATGCAGGAGTTCAGAACCGGCTCTTCGAGAATCTTGATCTCCACCGACTTGTTGGCCAGAGGTATCGACGTGCAGCAGGTCTCGTTGGTCATTAACTACGACATGCCTACCAACAAGGAGAACTACATCCACAGAATCGGTAGATCGGGTCGTTTCGGTCGTAAGGGTGTTTCCGTCAACTTCATCACCGCTCGCGACATGATCATGGTCAGAGAGATTGAGAAGTTCTACAACACCCAGATCGAGGAGATGCCTGCGGACATTGGCACTTTGTTCAACTAAGCCCCGCATTTAGCTTTTTTTTGTATTCCTTGCTAGTTTCTGAATGTACTTATTCAATGTATTCCTGAGCTCAGGATCCATATGGCCAGCTTGCGTTTGTAAATCTCGAATCCGAACTGGCTCATGTTCTCAAAACTGCATACTGCCGTGTATCTAATTTATTTTCCGAGCGACCTGGGCGACTTAAATGTGGTTAAGTTCTTCTTGTTGAACCGGTAAATCATTCCCGGTACATTTACAGTTTCCCCGCCCCAAACAGTTTGTTTTTTTTTTCTTTTCTTTCGTTACTGTAATTTCCTTGGTCCTTTCTTGAGCTAATGTATTATGTTGTGTTACACTGATCTCAATATGAAAAATGCATGTCTTTGGGTGAAGACTCCCTAAAACAATCGTGAAGCAGTTCAACAAACAGATCAATGGAACAGATTTTGTAATCACATTATGCCAAAACAAAGTCCATTAAGCAGAATATTTCCATTTTAAATTTTAAAAGATAACAAAGAAATACTAAAAAAAAGTCACTTCATTCACATTTACGAGCAAAGAAACTGTCATTAGATATAGTCTCTCCATGATAATTTGCAATCCAACCATTCGGCATTACTTTTGAAATACTTTTTCAATCTATCTCCAGTACAAACGATCTGTCTTTTGAGATACCACCGTAAAGTAATTATAAATTAAACAACTAAAACCACAGCTCTGTTCCAACGCTAATATATGGGGACACATATTTAATAGTTTGAATGGATGTTCTTGCATCAGACGCAGCTCGTCAAAGTTCGAGTGCTAAAACACAAGCTAATCAACAAATTGTTCATCCATAAAGCATGGCAACATTTTCTGTCTCATATGTCTTTTCTTTTTCCCGAGGCATAACCATAGTTCTTCTCACATAAATCTCTCATTTTTAGGATGCGATGCTGAGGTTTTGTTCTCAATACTTCAACGAGCCTCGCGGAGTTATCACCCCCGCGGAAAATATCAATATAATCTGAAACTACATCAAACAAATATCAGTAAATGCAATGGATTTTTCTATAAGCTCTTACCATAATAATAGATTAAAATGACTACTGATAGTCAGGAATATCGAAGTGCAAGAACGGCGTGTTTGTGCCAAATGCAGCATGATAAGTCCCATTTTCTATGTCATTTTCAGCTGTTGCAATGTTCACGTAAGTCTTTTCGCTCACTAATTCGTCCTGGCCATAAGTGCCAAAGCCAGCTTTGATCAAACCTCTTCTTATCCATGGGGAGTGAATTCCGCTGAAGTGGAACTCCACTTCCCTATCAGCATAATTGTTCAACGCTCTTCTCAAGTCAGTCAATGCTTGCACCGAAGATGCATCGATGGAGGGAACACAGGAAAAATCGAAGTGAACAATTTTGAGAAGCGGTCTCTCATCTGGAAGCAGATTCTCGGCATCTTCCTTGTTTTTTCTGAAGATTTTCCATTTTAATGGACCAGGATCGTTCCAGGGTCTGTCTCCCGCAGACCCACCCGTATATGGCCTGCCACGACGGGTGAGTCTCTTAGCCTCATCACTTACTTGATCAATGAAATCTGACGCGTTGGGATAAGAAAAGGACTGGAGGGGTCTGAAAACAATCACCCCAGGTGGAGGTGGGAGGACCTCAATATCCTCATTGAGTCCCCTTTTAATCAATGGCACCCACTTGGAAACGAATTTGATGTTAGGGTGATTGTTGATAAGTTGGCCTGCAGAAGGGTAGTTTTGGTCCCCGGAAAGCTCCTTTGATTTTGCCTTTTTAGCCTCCTGTGGACGATACGAGTCCCGGGACAAAACCTGCTGGATCTCTACCGAGGCTTCGGAAACGTCAGCACGGGATGAATCGTCCTCGCTGAACTGAATCACGGGGTTCACGACCTCGGCAACACGAATTCTTCCCAAAAATTGACCAGTTGGCTTCGCAATTCTAAACAAAAGCATGCCAGCAGAAGCTGCAATGGCAAAGTAGATACCGTTCTCGATCGACGAGAAAACAGAAATGAAAACAGAAATTAGAAAGATACCACAGTCGATGGGATGCACTTCCCACAAGTTCCATGTAGATCTCCAGCTCGTAAATAAGTCTGACACAGCGTGGATAATAACAGCTGATAATGTGGCTCGTGGAATGTAGTAGAATGCCTCAGTCAAAACGTACAAAGCTAACAAGACAACACAACCAGTGAAAATACCGGCCAAAGGCGTCCTGACTCCACACTTAGCTTTTAAAGCAGATCTTGAAAAAGAGCCTGTGGCTGGGTATGCGTTAAAGAATGTACCAATCAAGTTATTGACACCAATGGCAATTAACTCTTGGTCTGGAACCACCTTATAGTCATTAACTCTTCCAAAAGACTTAGATATGGCAATATGCTCCAACAATAAGATGATGGTCGACACAGGAATTTCAGAGGCCATGGCGCCGATGATCCCATCCGGGGTAGACAAAACTCCAACATGGCTTAATCCAGATGGCACTACTCCGATGGTCGAGATCGTTCCTGAGAAATCAGACTTTGAGCCGCTAAAACTTTTCAATTCTGGGTATACAATGCCCCACGCAATAGCACTGGCAACGACAATTACGATTGCGTTTCTCAACTGCTGAAAGTAGAAGAACCACATTTTTCTTTTTGGATATCTCTTTTGCAAGTGCTCGCATGAATATTTCCAAGCATACAAGACAAAAAGAGATACAAGTCCAAAAGCAGCGTTGACATCAGTCAAAGGCAATTTTTTCAAAGTGGCAATGACAGTGTGGTATGAAGTGATTTTCGTGTCCACGGATGAATTGTAGCCCATCAACGTTGGCACTTGGCCTGTGATGATATTGAAAGCTGAGCCCGACATAAATCCCATGACGGCAGGCATAGAGATAAACTCAAGAATGAATCCAAGTCTCAAAATACCAATGCCAGCGGCGATACCACCACATATGAGGGACAAAAATGTTGCTATTTCAGGTCCCGAGTAAGCATCACCATACTCGTTTTGCACTTTTGTGATAACTTTACCAACTTGAAGTGACATGACTGCCACAGGACCAATGGAAACATCTTTCGATGTCGCAAAAAATGAATAAATAAATACACCAACAAAGGAGGAATAGAGACCATACTCCGGGCTCAAGCCGGCCAACAGGGCATACGACATGGATTGGGGGACCAATACCACTCCGACAGTGATACCCGCAATTAAATCACCATACAACCACTTCCTGTTGTAATGTAAAATCCATTTGGCAATGGGGAATAAGGAGATAAGATAATTGGTAAATTTTTCGAACGGATTACGAAATAGATCTTTTCCGTATTCCACAACATTTGGTTCTTTTTCAACATATTCTGGTACTGGCACATTCCTATCGTCATAATTTATTGGAGGTTGATGTTCTCTCTGAAATTCGTGGCTCTGAACTCTTGATGCACGATTTTGGTCGTACTCTTGTGGCTTGGCCATTTCAGAAAATGCAAATGACGAAACACTGCTGTTGTCAACCATTTTTTCTGTATTCAAGATTCCCGTGTTATATTGGCTGTATGGTCTTATAATCTAGTGTTGTAAGTGAGCACCCGAGGAATATGTCTGAAGAGAGTTGAGTAACAACGGCGTCAATATATGTGACTCTAGGATGAACAAGCTTGAGTTTCTGACTGTAAATGCTATTTAAGAAAAACAAAATGAAAATTTTAGACCGAAAAATTCGAGTCTTCTTAAAAGTAATTTAAGAAAATGCGTCTTACAAATCATGAACCACAGTTTTCCATGCACACGTGACGCGATGTAGGGTGATGGTGCTTTTTCGGCTACAGATACGAAAAAAAAAACAGTCTGCATTCAAGGATGCATATCAAATAGACATTCCATCCCTTACTGATCATCTGGTTTTTTGTATATCCTTGAAGTTCCCATTTGGGATAAACCTCGTTCTGGTCTTTCAGGTTTGTGAATAAAGAGCCGGGAATTGCTGCGAAATATTTGCAACTGTCACGTGAGATGTTGTAATCGGGCGCAATGAAAAAGCAATTGAAAACGCGCAGAGATTTCAAGACTGCTTGAGCCACTTCATTGCTCCGCCACTGTGCGATATCGCGATTGGGGTGCACTGATCTTGTTTGTCAGATGTACGCTGCGCTTGACACATTTACGTGGCTTGCCCCAACACTCCGGATTCGTATATCAGTGTGGAAACACAGAGGCCGTAGATTCAAATGTTCTGTTTTCTTTCTCTCGATATTAGCTTGTTTTCGTCTCCAAATATAAACATTACTTTAAAGGTACTTCTCGCCTGATTTTCCAGATTTTAGACTGCGGAATGATGTGTTTGGAGGGGCAATTTAAAAAAACAACGCAAACAGCTTTCCTACATAGACATTATTGAAAATTTCACCGTTGAACTAAGAAGGCTAATATAAACGATTCTGTTATTTTATGCATCATGGAATCCAAAATCATGATCATTCGTGGTATGTGAATGATATTGAAACCTTCTCTGTGTCGTCAATACTTGTATTTTTGCCAGCACCAACTTCGTAATCGTTGTCACTTGGGGCTATGCGACGAAATTCAAATTGCCTCATTTCAAAGTTGAGGGATTTTCGTCTTTGCTACCCACAGCCTGGCGCATGACCTTGTATAAAGCTATCGTGATTGCAATAGGCGGTTCCCTACATTATCAAGCACTCCGCCCCATATTCGCAATTCGTATCTGCATTCCGTAGTTTATTGCCACTCAAAAATTGTAACAAGAAAAATTGTCCGAAGAGCCAGGTACGAAGGGCAAATGATGGGCATAATTTTCTTTATTAAGTTAATTGAGATTGGTTTTCGTGCTTGTAAAGAACAGAATTTTCACGAGACAGCAAATATATAAATCCCCAGAAGAACACGTGGGTGTAACTCCTACAAGATTTAGTAACACCTACTCCTTAAGCTTTGTTTTCTCTCCAATCATCCACAAAGTAAAGTTTGTGGAAAATTTGCGGCAATGACATACCTCAGTTTTCTATTGCATACTTTTCAAAATCACAAAATTATATCTATTGGAGAGGGAACCCCACAAAGTGACCACATCGTTGACCCATAAGTTAAGGGTTCCCAGGCATTTAGCATTTACTAATGAAGTCATCATTGAGTTCCAAAATCTTGAAATAATCAGGAGGAATCTTTCTTATCATCTGGTCTCATTGACTATCGCATGGATCTTTGCCAATCTCAAATTCATTTTCACCAGATCGATAATATTGAGAAATGTGCATGCTGCTCGAGCGGAGCTGTATATTATAATGCTTACCATTTACCCATGATCTGTTTTCTTTCAAACCAAAAACATCTCGACGCATGCGCACAATATTCAACTTCATAATTAATTACAGCGGCCTCTATCTATTCTATCTCAGTGAACGCTTTACAGAAAAAATAAACTATTTTTGTATCGTGAAAATCCAAATAATCCGGATTAGGCGCAGGGTCAACGCTTCCGCGCGGCGTCTAAACGGAAGCAAGAAACTACGCTCGTATTTCTCGTAAACAGGGATGTATATGATGTATGTGTTTATATGCGATTGATCATTAAAAGTATGCATCCTATTATTTCAGACATCAGAAATTCATGATAATTGCATGTAGGAAAAAAATTCAAATCGTGCAAAACTTAAATTAATAGAGACGCAAGACATATACTTACAATGATGTACCTAAACCCCTCGTCTCTGTCTGCGTTCAGCACCTGCTACTGCCAAAACTCAAGTTTATAGTACATTATAGAGAAAAAAAACAGTCACACCCACAGGTTTCATTTAAAGAAAGTCGAGAACCCAAAACCTAATGCGAATTTAGTAAGGGCATCAATGTAAGTATGCACATTCTTAGACCACAAAGTGCCCGTGTGTAATGTTCATTAAGACCATTACAAACCCTTTACTTATTCCGAAAAAAAGAAATAGTGAAAACTATTTATACCAAATAATATGCCTTCATTATTCACAAAGTTTTCAACCTTATAGCAGAATAACACAATTCACACCCATACTATGCACCCTATATAAACAAATTTTATCATAAAAAAAAGGTCTTACAATCAATAGACACTGATATATTCAAACGTGTTGGTGCCATTTATTTAATTCAGATTTTTGAAGAGATGGGATAAAATTTAACTCATGGTACATTAAAACACATTCAGTAAGTGCTTTACCAAAAAAATCATCCAGAAGATCCACCAAACTATACGCGTTGATATGTAAGTGAATTTGACATCACAGGCGTAATTACTCAAGGTATCAAGATCGTCTCCACCCGTATAGGTTACAAGTCAACAAGATCCTTGCCAGTTTTTATTTTGAAGCTTTTTTTTCTGGGCAAAAATCTTGTTAAAACCGAGAAGATTATGAAAGACTAAGTTGTTGCAATATAAAAAAATTTGTCTTATAAATTACCTACATATATATATGTAAATGTGGAAACAAATTGACACATATAAACCTTGACGATGCTCTATTATCACTTCACCACTGCTGTACTCTTTTAAAAGCGGTTATCAATTGCCTTCTTCAACTTCATCTACAAGATTTCTGTACTCTTGTTGCTTGAAACATTGTTCGAGGAAGATCTTGTATTTCACAGCCAATAACCTGCGGTCGGGGTGACTTTCTGGGCTTGGAATAATGGCTCTTCCTGGCCCGGTGAGCTTCTCCATGGTCTGCCACAACTTGTCACCTTGGTGGTCAGGCTTTTTCTGCTTCTTTGCTGGGACCGAGCTCGTTAATGGTTTAATACCCATCTTGTGTAACTTGTGAGAGAGGTCCTTTTTAACGGTTTGGGAGGTGTTCTGCTTGGAGCCAAACGACAAAGTCTGCTCTTCTTCAGATTCAGAATCAGTGGTATCCGACTTGGACTGCTTGGCAGGGATCTGGTTGAAGTAGTCCTGCTCCCCTGGGTTTTCTCCAAGAGGAGTCATGGAGAAGTTACCATGGTGGTTGGCACTCGTATACGCAAACGCTGCCATGTTTGTAGATGATGCCGTTGCAGAAGGTGCTGTGTATGGAGAATGTGGGGGCGATTGGGCCTTCGACTTTCCCATAGACAAGCTGTTCAAGTCTGTCTGCGACTTCAACAAAGACGCTCTTCTGCTGCGGCCCCTGGTGGAGATGTGTTCCTCTACCATTTCCAGGGCAGCGACAGCACCCAACAACGCCGAGCCAAACACGACAGCGGCGTCGATGTAGCGGGGCACAATTACAGGCAATCCGGTGCAGTCAGCAAGCAAGCGCATCAACAAGCCGTTGCGGCACTGGCCCCCACTCATGTAGACGCACTTAATATCGTGGCCACCCCTCTCCATCTCCTCAACAATCTGTCTTGTCTGCTGGGCAATAAACTCGCAAGCACCAAAGTACTGCAAAGCCAAGTCTTTGACAGAGGAGTCCATCGATTGACCAATGATGGAAGCGCGCATGTTAGGGTCTGCGATGGGGGAGCGATTGCCATGGAAGTCTCCATAAAAAAAAATATGCTTAGCCAACGCCACGACTGACCGTGCGCCGTGCTCAGAGACCATATTCTCCAAGACCAAGTTCAAGTAGTCGAATTTGGACAAGTTAGACGCCTCTGACAACTGTACCAACTCTCCGTGGGACGGGTGAATAGAGAGTACATGGGCCAAAAGAGCACCCGTGCATGACTGTCCTCCCTCTGCCAACCAGTAGCCTGGGCCAAAGACCTCGCGGTAGGGGCCCCAGACGCCTTTGACGAAGCAGGGCTCCTCACTCATGGCGATATGGCACGTGGAGGTACCCGCGACCGCGGCCAAGCGGCCACAGCCTGCGCGCATTGATCCGTCGGATTCCTGGGACAACTCCGGATGGGAAGGGAGGTCAACCTTCGCAGCGACAGTGCCAATCCAGCCCGCATACGCATCAATGACACCGCTTCCCACAATGCACTCGGTGGACAAGCCCAACTCATCTGCTGCGTGGGCCGTGAGCTTTCCCACGATATCGCCGGCGGACAACCAGGTGCCTGTTTTTCCTGGGATTCCACCCAACTTACGGAAGTCGTCAGCCACCAACTCGGGCAAGTCGATTTGCACCAAGAAGTCATGCAGCCAGCCGGTAGTAGAGCCGTCGACACCAATGGGAACGAGGCCCTGTTTGCACACGGTGGAGTTGTATGAGCGGGCCTCGGAGCCCGTGGCCTTGTGGGTCAAGTAATCGGGCAAGTCGTAGAACTTCAAGTCCTCGATGCCGCCTGGGCGGTGGTGCTTCAACCACTTGATCTTGGGCAATTCCATCTCGATGGACATCTGGCCGCCAACATACTTCAAGGCCTTGTCGCCGGTGGCATTGATGGCAGCGGTCTCGAGCTCTGCGCGGTGGTCCATCCATAAGACAATGTTCTCGCGGCTGTCAGCAAAGTCCGGGCCGACGCCCGCAGGCTTGTCGGTGGTCTCCGACACCGCCACCAACAGGCATGTGGCGTCGAAACCAATGCCAAACACCTCTTCGGGGGCGACGCCGGAGTCGCGCAAGCACGTCTTCACGCAGTAGCAGATCGAGTTCCAGATCTCCGTCGAGCTCTGCGTTATGTGGTTCGGCTTCAACTGGTGCCGCGTGATGGGCCGCTCGGCCATGCCCAAAATCACGCCATTGGTGTCAATCACGCATGCCCGTGCGGAGCCCGTACCCACATCCACGCCCACAAAGTACACGTCGGGGCGCGGGGGGTTGGCCAATTGGTGTGCGTTGAAGAACGACGATTTGCGTGAGTTTAGACTCGTGTGAGATTTATTGTATACCATGATGAGGTGCGCTCAGTTAAGGTTAGAGGCGGTGGTAGGGGATAGGGACTGGGTGCTAATTCTAGCGCCACTATGACTTGGGCCGTTGAAGGTTGGGGCCCTGGGGTTTATATTGACCCGGCGCGGGGCCTGGTTGCTATGCATTGTGCAGGTTGCGGGGCAGCCGGGGCGTCAGGGTGGACCCTGAGCCCAGCCACGACCAATAGCGATGAGGAATGGAGGATCGGGCTTGTTAAGGCGCGCGAGACGATCCAAGATTAAGACTGAAGCAAGAGAAAGGGGGAAATGGAAGGAGAAGAGTGTAAAAATTCGGTGAGGGAGAGAGAGAGAGAGGCAAGAGAGAGAGGTAAGAAAAAAAGGCAAGAAGAAAAGGCAGAAAAAGACTGCTGACGGATGATGAGTGCGGACCAGCAAATGAATTATTAGTCGAATGGGTGCTTGCTCAAGGGCCCCGCGACGCTGTGACCCGTGCAGGGCTGGTTAGAGCATACGGCCTGAGGCCCTGAGGCCCTGAGCCCTGAGCCCTGGGCCCTGGATGTACTACTACGTGCACGGCCACGAAGGTCTGCCGTCATCCCGCAGTCTGTAGCTGCCTCATTTCATCATCGCGCTTCCAGTGCCACGCCCGC